>KN885557.1:112059-123072 GCA_000934455.1 Apostichopus parvimensis | reverse complement strand
TTACATAAAGCAAACACATCTGGGAACTGAAGAATGACAAACAGACTACAAAATCAAGTGGAGGATTATCACAAAAGAGAGTTCGACAACCCCGCAATGAAAAAACGCAAATTGTGTATAGCCGAAAAGTATTATATTCTACTGAAGCCAGGCCTGTGCACCCTGAACAAACAAAACAAATGAATGGCTAAAGGCAGACACTAAAACAAATACATACTGAGTGCAGTGACGTAGAACCTTAAGTTGGTATGCAGCAGTCTGTCCGCCACTGTAGGATGGGTGTCTCGTCCAGACAACATCATCCATTATCATCATTAATATATTTACATATATATATATATACATATATAACAAGTTATAAAAACACATGTATCCATTAACTTCTCAACAGTTATTTAAATTATCAAACCAGGAAAAAAAGGAAAAAAAAGGAAAAAAAAAACGTTTTTTAATTTTTTATAATCCTTGTAAGCCTCCACTTAATGTATATATAACAATATAAACTTAATAACACACAAAAGGTCAGAGGTCAAACAGTGACATACCTGGAAAGCTGCGGCGACATCCGAATTATTTATTATCTTCAAGGGGCAAGTAGACGTATCCCCAGAGTTAATACGTCCAAAGTCAAGGACACGGTTACCAAGGGACACTTTAGGTCCTGATGAAGACAAAAATTTAATGAAACTTAAAAAAAATTAAAAACTTAGGGGAAAACATACAACTTGAAATGTTGAATTTTAAGACAAACTCAATACAAAAAGACTTTTATGAAGATGAGGAGCTTTTCTATAGGCCTAAGAAATAATATAAAATATAAAAAAAAAATAATAATCATATAAAATATATAGGCCATATAAATAACAGTCTAATAAATAAAGGTGTAATGAATAATTCAGGAATTCCATGTTAGGCAGATATTCACTTTAAAACACTACACTGCTTTGCCACTACATCCTACTTGACCATCAAGAGAGGTTAGAGAAACCTTTTACTTCTGTTTCTTACTATGTGTGGTGGATATACCCAAAGAATGAAACCCACTGATTGTGTTTAAGATTCTAATCTATTACTTTTTATGTTTCGCTGAGAGTTTAGGATACATTCCCACTCAACGAAAAACTTAGTTTGGGTCTTAGCTAGCAATTTTGATTTTGTTTTGGATCTGCAAATATTCATCAAATTATAATCTCATTAAAGGGGGTGGGGAAGGGGGGGGACACTGCAGTCAAATCTCATTTAAATTGTCAAGGCAGCATTCACTTGAGTTAGTTCATGACAATAATTCAGTACAAGAACTATCTGGAATATATAATCATGTCATGATTAACTGGAGTGTTGAATTGTTCGCTAAATTAATGATCATTTAAAGGAAAGTTGGGATGGTTTCTCACTTTGAAAAGGAGTTTCTATTTGGCTTAAGTTGATTGCTCAGCAAAATTGGAGAGAATTGTCTGCATCTTTAAGTTCCAAACTACATCCTTATATGATTTTGTATCGTAAAAATATGATTCCTTTTTTTTTTTTAAATATGGCGATATTTTGTAAAATGCATCTGCCATAACAGACAGCAATCAAGAGGAAAAGGTTACTTTAAAACTCCTGTGAAGTAAATAAGTAAATATAATAATAATAATGGACATTTATAATGCGCCGGTATCTGTCAAAAAAGACGCTCATGGCGCAGTGACACAAACATTGCGTCCGCAACTCAAAAAATAGTAAACATAGTACAAGACAAAAATGCAAGCAAAAATGGGCAACAGTGAACAATAACTATGCCAATAATCTCACTTTCTTACTCTATCTTTCTTCTCCAAAATTACTGAACACAACTTTAATTGGATAATTATTCTCCCAACAGCGGCATATCATGCTCAGGGAAAAAACTTCTTTTGGTTTTCATAGTTATTAATCATTTCAATTGGGCAAGCTGACCCAGAAAATGAGTGTACATATTGGTCCTTGGCAAGAACTAATAATGATATTACTATTTAACAATATTTGGAAAGAATTGTAAGTAGCCTAAGGGCCTTCATATGTTTGCTGAATGCTACCGGGTGTTCAAAACACGCAGAATGAAGAATGTGGGTTGAGAACTTCCTGTGAAACTTTGAATTGATCTAAAAAAACTTCATTTGCAAAATTCAGTGAAAAACTTGTGGCTTGTTTGGTTTTCAGTGTTTACCTTGAAAAAAACAAAACATGTTTCAGAAATTCAGATTATGATATGGAAGATATTTTTAGCTCACTTTTGCCAAAATCTAAATCTAAACGATATATCGGGTTATAAGTGACTTTAATAGCTTTAAAAGATTTAAAAGCTTTTAAAGCTTTAGACAATAATGGGGACATGGTTCTTACCTTTGCATTTTCCGGTCAGTTTTACAGTCATCTTACTAACGCTGCTGATGGCATGAACTTCCAGGTAATCCACGCTCTCCTCCAAGACATTGTTGGGAGTAAAGGTTACCTTAGTTAAAGAATGAACAAATGGAAAGCAATAAAAACAAATTCCAATGTACACATCACGTAAGCAAGCGGCACGAAAAGTTTAAAAAAAAAAAATGAAGAACAATCTAGAAAGAAAACATTTCCAAATTTTTGACAGGTTCTTTCCTTATTTTCAGTCAACAGCTACAAGCTAACATAAATTTGCTAAACTTATGAAATGTTAATTATCATTATGACATTTATTTTTTATAAATTCAAATTTTTAGAATCATCAAACTATTTTGAAAGAGCTTGTCGATTCACTGACTTTCTAAACTTTATTTTAATTTCAAGTAGTGTCACTTAAAAGGCATTACCAAAGACATGAAAAACGTTACAGATGTGACATTATATGTTTTTGATTTAAATGGCTCTCAATTTTGGCATGGCTATTACAGTATGAAAGATTAACAAATGTATTGAGGAGGAGTTTGCGTATTCTTACCGGTATCTTACAGATACTCTGCGCTGGTGCTATGCCATCCTGTTCAGTGCACTGGAAGACTGTATCCATTCGAATCTTGGCTGAAGGATGCTTGATGGTGAAAGGTGCATTTACCTTAAAATCAAAAGATAGGTCCAAATATTAAACATAACCCCAAAAATTATGAAAAAAACTATGAAAAAATGAAAAAAATTATAATTAAATTAAGAAGATGGATATTCTCGTACATAGAAAATCTCACCCTTACACAAATCGCTAGATTAATAAGAAAATAACAGTTATTGCAAGCTACTAGTGGGATCTCATGGCTATGACTAGCAAAGCGATATTGTACACATCACAGCAGTACTTTGTCACACATTTTGACACTGCTAAATTCAAAATACAGAAAAAATGATACATATAGTTGAGAATAATTTTTCACATGTACTTGTTTATTGTCAATTGTCTTTAATTTCTGACTTCCGAGGGTCTTTGGGAAACACCAGCTTTCAAGACTTTCATGTTGAAACTCATAATAGACATACTTTAAAATTAAAGTTTCAACTTATTAAAAGTTCACATAATTCAAAACTTTTTTAACCCTTTGTATATCTTACTGTTCACTACAGTCACATCGTTGCAACCTCATTTTACTGTTTCACAAATGTTCCAAACACAGTGTTTAAATGCAATCTTTAATCTGAGGTGACCACCTGCGTTGCTTGTTTCTACAAAAAGGATGTGCCCATTGTAAAAGTTTTACTCAATTCCACGTTGAATATTTTCCATAATTCTAAACTTACAGGCGACAAATTATGAAGTTCGATGCATCTACTCCCTGTTGCACCGATCGCGACTTCTCCGAATGAAATGATACTTTCGAGTCCTAGACTGTCCGATGCGTTTGGAATCTTGCCGTCGGGACTAACGAGTAAATGTGGAAACTTTCCTGAAAGAGATTAGAAATAGCAGGTTATATAAATTACTTGAAATTATAAGTAAAACATAAAGAAAGGAAAAAACCTAACAGAATATAAATGATCCCCCCTCCCACCCCCCAGATTTAGCTAGAAGACAAGTATATGAAAGATATAACCATTGTTTCTGATATATTATTTTATATTTTATATATGTTTATATATGTTCATATGTTTATGTTGTATGTTCATATAATTTACATATGTTCAGATATGTTCATGTTATATATTTTACATATGTCCAGATGTATGTTCATGTTCAAATATATGTTATTTCAACTCTGAAATGTCATACTGTTTGCTACAGAACAAGTCCAACCACCCCCCTACACCCCCCCCACCACCATGTTTACTGGTGGCTTTCAGAAAAGCTTGGCAGATGAACATTACTTGAAATTGTCATTTATATATCATGTCAAATTAATGTTACCTTTGTTAATTATATTCCACTTCACAGTGAATTTAAATTAATCAATAATTAAAGTAATTCAAAAAGCAAAAAATTTACAATTTATATTAAAAAATTATCACAAAAACTAGCTATACTGCAAATGCTAATATCACCTTCCTTCTCCTCCCTCCACAACCCCCCCATTTCTCTCTCCTCTCAAGAGGCAATCTTTATGAAGGTGTCTTACCTATGCCTTCAAGATTTAGTGTTTTTTTGCATGCTAATTTGTCTCCAAATAAACATTCTGCCACAGTCTCATACACCAGGGATGCGGTGGGCTTGAAAGTTGCGATGATGGTGCACTTTGATTTGGGTTCAAGGCATCCACTTGATGGCTCCAGGGTAAAAGGCAACCCAACAAGCCACTGGAATTCAGTCTTAAGCTCACTGTAAAGAAAAGCAAAACAACCGATCGAGTGAAATGCTTGGCACAAATGTTGCTGATGGATTGTTAAACGACATCAACGATATAAATTTTCAATGTCCCTTTGATAAAAACAGAAGGAAAAGAAAAAATTGACTTACTTCTTCTCCTTGTATAATATTTCATTTCCCACCTACCTTAATTAATAAATTAATAATTAAATTGATAACGGAGCTCAAGGCACCATCACAATATTACCCTGGTCAACGATAACCTGTCAAACACAGAGACAATGCCTCCACATGGCAGCAGCTAAACAGGGCCCATTTACAATTTATTTCACAGCTCCCATTTTATACACCTGTAGGGTGAAGAGAGGCAATGGAGATAAAGTGCCTTGCCCAAGGACACAACGTAATGGTCTGGCCAGGTCTCAAACCTATCATCCTTAGATCACAAGGGCCACTTTTGTTTTCTGCCGCCAGCTCCACAGTAGCTAAACTAATAGGAATGTTACAGTCGAAGGAATACTTGATTTGACTGACTCTACCAAACTTAATTCACCAGGTGTCATAAATCAGTCATTCCTGAGTAGCAATACTATGCAAATTCTGATATATTCCAGCAAAATACAAACTTTGTCAAATTTTTGTTTAACAGCAACATAGTGTTCTTAATGACCTTGATGGTATTACTGTACAATCACAACCTAACATAGCCTAGTGTTACACCCATGAAAACTGAATTGGTATATAGTTTATAAGAAACAAACAGACACATATAGACTGACATATAAGGCTGAAAACCTTCACTGTATACAACTATTGTTTTCATATTAATATATTTTCACTTGAATAGAAATAACCATGCACGGTTAACTGTGTAGTCCTCGCAAAGTAAGACTAAATTTTCTGGCTTTCCAACCAAAGAAACCATTTACATCTGGTCAAGACAAATGTATCATCACTAGCATGGATTCTTGAAATCAATATTACATATGGCAAAATCCCTGGTTACAACCATGTTGACATTAAACAAACCCAGCATAAAAAAGGAAATCATCCTCCAAACCAGAAAAGTGGCACCTGAGCCTTGCAGGACTAGACAAATGCGTAGAAGAACTAAACATGTGCACTTTCTCGATAATTGTTAACACATAGTCCAACCGGTACGGCATGTTGATGACTTCATTATGACTGACAACAGCTAAATTTCTCGCAGCAGTTTTTCAAAACACTCACCTAACATTCTTGAGTTCAAATGTCATATCCACATGATACTGCGAAGCGCACATCCCGAAATCCAGATGTTCTGGTAAAGATAACACGTATCTCGGCAGCACCGCCACGATGGGAACATTGAAGGAGCCGTCCTGAATGGAAATGACATACAACAGGTAGAGTGTATATTAAACAGTGTGCTTAAATATCATGTTTATACAACAGGGTGCTTATAAAATACGTAAGTGGACTCTTTCATTGCTAGTTTAGAGATGATGAATATATTAAAAAAAAAGTCCATCATAATATTGCTTATGGGTAAAGTTAAAACAAAAGTCTTTAATATTTTGATTTAAGTGGCATACTGTTATTATTAGAGTAAAATATCTGTTTTTTTTAGGTATCCTACTGACTTTCGAACTGCAGTGGAAATATCACTTCTCAGGGAAAGATCCCTATCTCATGTGCATGCGAAGGATATATCAGAAACGCACAGTTATGTATCGAGATATTTTTCGAGGCAAATCCGTTTGAAAGTTACTGAAAATGTAAGTTAAAACAAGATATATAATTCAATGTTGGGATACCTTCCTGGATGGGCCGACTTGTAAACTTCAAAAGTTGCAAAAGAAATTGTTGGTTTCGAGTGCATACTTTTCCATAAAAAGGATTTCAGTTGGAACGTACATCATTTTCGATGCATAAATCCCGTAGGTAATCCCAAGCCACAAAATCTTTTTACCAACCTGTGTATAGAATTCGATACTGTCTTCGTAAATATTCTTCTCCAGCGGTCTGAAAGTCACCGGTAATTTGAAACTTGTTCCAGCACTCAGAACGATTGGTTCCGGATAAAGAGTGGAGAAAAACCTAGAGTTGGGAGAGCTACAAAAAAAAAGGAAACAAAATAGTAGGAAAAAAAAGTAGGAAAGCATCACTCAATTTTGAGGATTCAGGAACAGATATAGACTGATATTAAATCAAAGTGAAAGACATTAACATTAAATTAACATTTTCATCTTTGCGGAGGTTTTCAATCAATTTTCTACGAAGGCCAGAGAAGAAAAACGTTGGTTGGAGCAAAGGGCCAGTTAGAATCAAAATCTCACTATAAACCCGGGTAGGGTAGGGTAGACTTTTAGGGTGCTCAAGCCTAATGGGTCCACATATCCTGATAAGTGCAAGATTGTGAGTATTTTGTTTGCATTTTCCTGGCAAAAGACTGAAATCTTTTGCTCTGATTGATTGATAGAGGCAAACTTGGGACCCAATGGAATGTCTTCTCATGATATACTTTTTTCCAGAAGTTTCAGGAAAGTTCACCCACTCTTTTCACAGCATGCCTCTCATAGAAGGAGTCTGCTTATCTTCACTGGTAGTTTTCTGTATGGTTCAATTAGTGGGGATGGCATACTCCATCTATAGTAACTGTCATCTATATGCAAGCATTCTCATACAACACAAAAAGTGCCAAAATCCACGGCAGTGACATCTTTGTAAATGTGCATGAAACTTGAAGTTTTTTGTGGCTTAGAAAAAACCTTCAGGCCTGTCCAAACTTCAGACTTAAATGCCTCAATAGAGACCTCAATATTATTACCATCCACAGTTTGCTTATTATTTTAGAATTGAGTCACATTCTGTGCTGAGAACTCTCTTGCTGAAAAGGATCCTTTTAGGGTTTTTCTCCAACTTAAACCAAAGATTAACTAGTTCATCACTTACCTGTACTTGAACTTCTGGGTTTTCACATTAACGTTTTTAAGGATAACATGCTTGGTATACTCTCCACCAGGTTCCCATTCTTTCCAGACCAAACCTTTGGCAACTTCAATGCCAAAATGTGTTTGTTTGGGGTGTTGCTTGACCCTACGGTCTTTATATCTGCTTGCATGTGTCCTTTGTGCCACAGCAACTGGCATGGTGATTCAAGGCTGCAAGGTAACAGAGAGAATAATGCAATTATAGGTCTATTAAATTTGTCCACTCGATGAGCAGCTACTGTAAGGATATCAAATAACCTAGAACTTCACATAAAAATCAATAACCAATGTTCTTGACTAACATTTCCTGAAATTTAATCAATATCCAGAGGAAAATATAAAATAATGTTAGAAAGTAGCATTGTGTAAAGTTATGCCTGGCTTCTTGCTGCAAATCACAAGGATTCATTAAATTTAATTGCAAACTGTTATGTGGGGACAAGGGCAAGAATGTCAGAATTGAAAAAACAAATATGGCTATTCTGCATGTATATCTCTCACATTAATATTACAACACCACTAACGATCTTTACAATATACAAAATAATTCATGTATAACACAAACTGGAATGCGTTCTATTTCCAGTAACACAAATTTAACCTCTGGTGTTTCTCCCAAAATTTAACAGGCCCAATAAAAGGCCTAATTCTGAAGTTTTTCTAACTGTTGCTTTGAACAGCTAACTGTGCTGGATACAAAACCAACAGAAATAACATATAGTCCTCAGGTCGAGATTTATCATTCATAAATTTGAAACAAAATCCCTGTAACTGAAAATAGTTTGTAGGAATTAATTTTAATTATTTTTATATCATTGGACAATTTAGAAGTCTCCAAACCTGACATTGAACATCCGTCAAATCACATCAAACAATTTACCATGATATATTTTATTACTATATGCCTAAAAAAGTTAAACTTCGGCCTAACTTCAGCCTAACTAAAAAAGCTAACTTCAGCCTACTTCAAGGCAGTCCATAAATAAGGCATAAAACTAACAGTGGTAGTGGTACAGTGGTAACTGCTTGGAAACACATACTGTTACAAGTTCGGCAAAAATAACGTTTTAACTAAGGGTAAGATAAAAAAGTTCAAGACAATAATCGGAAAACATATTAAGTCATGGGGTTGTTTATTCCAGTCTTAATTGGCTCAACATTAGGCTAATTTGTGTGTAACCTTAGACCTAAATCACCAAACCACACTCCAGCTAGGTGGTTTTCAATGTGGGATTGTGATTTCAACATATATCCAGCTGCTGCAGTGAATAAGGATAAAGAGTAAGCCATATGTTACTTGTAGGCAGCCAGGCGAACAGCAAGAGTTGGAGTAAGCTAGCCTATTTCGAAGTTGTCAAGTAAGTTCTTTCGCGAATTTGGTACCTATGCAATAGAATAGTGGAGCTGTAACTTAGGTTTGATTGGCGCAACAGTTCAATCACAGTCAGGTCATTGCCCATTTGCGAGGCTACAGCCCCTAAGTGCTTCATTCAAATTACTCTTTTACTTTGCAAAGATAGATATACTTTTATCCGGAGACAAATTTGACAGTAGTTTCAAATAAATATCAATTGTACTCACAATTTTACAAATAGCGTTGAACAGTATCTACCATTCTGCGGTTGTTTGGACGGAAAGGTTGCTAAGGCATACAAATATGAATATTCATGTTAACTAACATTACGAATGAACGCCAAACGTGTAAGAAACGAGAAGTGAGTTTCCCCTAAAATGGATTAGTATCTGAGTTTTGACAGCGTTAGGGACTCAGTTGTAACTTGTAACACTGATCCAAAATAACGTGAAGGCTGTGTCAGTTAAGTACTTGCATTTTACCTAAGAATATTCGCCCTTGTCAATTCATTAAAACTGTCACGAAGGTTGACCTCATTGTCCAATTGCTCTACAATTGGCACAGCTATGGGCAATTCGGCCACGTTACAAATGTGAAGCTATGTGTTTCTGGCAAAGGTGTTTCATGGAAGGTCTAAGTTAAAAGTCTTAAAATTACTTCAAATACTTCGGTATATATGTTACACGCGCAGACATGGTAGAATTTATTTTGCAGTCGTTAAAACTCTAAATTGTTTGAACACTTCTGCTATTTAAGAGAGGAAACTCTGTAACCAGTGGTGCACAAAGATAAAGTTTTTGTTAGTGAATCCCAGGGAGGTGAAGTGCAAGCCAGTGCGGCCACTGGCACCCAGGGGCGTCAATCCGATTTGAAACGTGGGGGGGACGTAATCGATTCGAGTATTCCGGCCATAAGTACTATCTAAGCGGAGCGCCACCATCGGTTGGCGCGCAGCGTACCAAGAAAATTTCAGATTTCAATACCTGCCAGATGGCTGGAGATGGCACTTGCCAGGCTGGATAGCAGCCATTTAGTTGCGTGATTTTGGAAGAAAAATACAAATTCGTCACTCAGGAAATTTGCAATAAAGTTCATGCGACCTTAATTTTTGGTGGATTATTTCTTTTACTAGTGATTCCAATTGACATGAACATTAGAACCCGGTGCAAGTTGACACATGATGCGGCGAACTAGAACCCCAGCCGCATTTTGCCCTATGTTTCAGGATAGAATACCCCTCATTTGTTCGAACCCATGACAACTAACAATCTGTGAATAAATTTACTTCGAAATGGGCAAATTTTACTGCACCAAGTCGGTAAAGGAGTGACCCCATGGCCTCAGATATAGGCCTATAGCAGGGGTGGGCAACCTTTTTGAATGAATGGCCAGATTTTAGGAGTGAAAGATTGACAGGGCCGCACCTAACCAACGACCTACTGTTGATTTCAAACCTTTGCTTCCGAGGACGTTCAAGCAATAGGTGTGTGTACTAATAAGTATTCACAAAAACATAATGTCAATACAGTCCAGTTGATAAAATGGTGATAATGGTGACCTACCTGACAGCATCATTAGTGCAGATAAGTTCTAAGCAGCTAGTTCGTTTTTTGTGATGATGTAAAATAGATTGATTTTTTTTCTTTTTCTTGAGATGTCTCACGGGCCGCAAAAAAATCACTGGTGGGCCGCATGTGGCCCGCGGGCCGTAGGTTGCCCACCCCTGACCTATAGGAACGATGTCCCACAATATCCCGGACATATAGGCGAAGGTAGCTATCCGCCGTGACTGCATGTGAGTTTCTCAACTTGCCGTCCTGGGAGTCATACCACAAAATGGTGCATTTCCTCATACGCCATTATTAATAATTTAAATAACTAACTAATGAGGCACAGCCCAGATACGAGTTCGTATAGTGAGCTTAGCGCAAATTTGGCCAAAAGTCGTCATACGCCAGCATGTT
>KN885557.1:41961-107621 GCA_000934455.1 Apostichopus parvimensis | reverse complement strand
AAACCACGATTTGCGACGATTCTTAGAAGAGGTAGGTGGATATATGTATACAGGGATGTGCCCAGGATTTCCTGAGTGCCGTGTATACTGATCGCCGTCCTGGGGGAGGGGTCTAAGGGGGAAGGGGGTGTCACCCTCCCCTTCGAATTTTGAAGGTGCTCAGATGCCAAATGCTGGCACTTGTGTAGCTTTTTATGCACATACACACGTACTAGTTTTGCTAACAATTTACATTTTTTAATTTTTTTTTTATTGAAATATATTACGTACCTGGTAAAAGTTATAAGTTTGTTTCAAAGAGATTTTACAAGGGACCGATTGAGAGCTGTAAGTAATGTTTCTCGCATGCGTAACTGATACATTATTTAGTCTGTATGATTTTGGCATAGGCTAGGCCCAATTTATGTTGAATATATTGTATATTGAATATATTGTATATTGAATATATTGTTTGGAATGTCGGGATTTTAGATGAAAATAGTGCTAGGCGGGATTCACGATTCTAAGACAGTGCTGGGCGGTAATTTTTAGTGCTGGACGGTGCCGCCCAGCCTGGGCACATCCCTGTATATATACTGTTATCATAACAGGGCTGTTCTTGCGTGGTTGTCCAACCATCTGAGAGACAAAAAATCTTTGTTTGAAAGCCAAACCTTTTATGTTGTTTGCTTGACAACAGTAACAACAACGACACTCAGTTAAATATCATCCATGATCTTGTTGGTCACTCGATTTTGTTGTTCAGACAATATTTCGAGAATGCCAAGGTCAGCAATCTCTCTAGAAAAGCAGTCCTGTGTACGTAAAGCTTCCCTTTCGTTCTCCAATATTTTTCATATGTTGTGACAAATAATTCATGTTCAAGTGCATCTTCGTACCACCAATGATTGTTGTCAAAATGTGGGTAAAAATATGAGACAACCAGGCCTAACGTTATGATATTTGAGTGCACACATACGATAGCCTATACCACAAACTTTGTTATCTCTGCACAGGGGAAAGTAACGTTGCAATTAAATATTGTAAACAACATACTTCATGTTCATTGAGCACTACAAATGATAAGAATGTTTCCAGACAATGGTTTAACCGACAATCATCTCCAGCCCAGCCGTTGCTACCCAGTGTAATGACACAGCAACTAGCTGGTAATGAGTAAGCTTGAACGAACACATTTCTTGGGTCCCAAGAGTCTGTGGACAGTTGCATGCACTGACTATGAGACCACAAATTAAGCCCTTAAAACAAAAAGATGACCAGACAATTAGCTGTCACTTCGGTCCAGGATTTACACAAAAGGATCATAGAATTCTCTTTGCAGGTTCAAGAAATTGTTATCAATGAACAGCGTGTAAATTTAGCGGTCATCCGAGACTACCAAAATAACTGCCGGGCAATCAAAACTTGTCAAATCGTGATGTACTGGTTATTCGGCGGCAACCAATTTTTTTTAGAAAAGGCTGGTTCATGAGAAACGAACGGGAAGAAAGCCACGGAAACAACAGTGTAAACAGAAAACCACGTAAAACGGCATTTCACATAAAACTAAAATCAATCTTGTCAAAAGTTTGCCAAGACGGGATTTCCTGCAATAATGATTGCATTTGTAATCACCTGTAATCACCTGTCTTTTCGGGCTCTTGGGAAGGTTAAAAATAACCTTATAAAATTAGCCTAACCATCTATTTCTTCGCTGAAATTGTGACGCAGTTAGCTGGAACTAAAATATTCCTGGAAAACTTTCATTATTGCTGCTATCTTCGACCACATGGTATCCTAACACCAAGTCAAAGGGAAAATCTTGCCTAACCATCGGTTTGCAAAAAAAAAAAAGACATGTTGCGTAACCTTGTTACAACTTTCAATTAGCTTGAAATCGGCAGTTGTTTAGTAGGTATGTGTCATGGTCTTGAAGAGAAAATGTAGTTTTTTACGTAGCCTTCACTGTTGCTGTGGCGATGGATTGAAGGTTTCTTTTGAG
This sequence comes from Apostichopus parvimensis, assembly GCA_000934455.1. Classification (NCBI taxonomy): domain Eukaryota; kingdom Metazoa; phylum Echinodermata; class Holothuroidea; order Aspidochirotida; family Stichopodidae; genus Apostichopus; species Apostichopus parvimensis. The sequence continues at coordinate 105,640 of KN885557.1, read as the reverse complement.
CTTTTTTTGAACTTTTCACCGGTATAATATTTTCGTTTTCTGTGGTGATTTAATCCGCCCACATAAACAAATATTGAATAAAGGGCAGCTCCTGCGGAAGCGAACAAGTGTTTTCTATTTCAGTTGATGGGTTCTGGGTTTTTCGTTGTATATTTGTAGATAAGTCTTACACAATCAATAAAAACTACACGACACTTGGTATAACTATTTACTTCTTCATGAATCAAAATATCATCTACAAGATAAACAATTTTCGTTGGAAACTAAGGAAAAAAGATGGATCAGTGTTAGTGAATGAGATTCATATTTGAACAGGAAAAGAAGTCAGAAAGTATTTTGACACATTCAATACGAACACGGTGTATCATGAATTCAAATTATTCTTGAAATAAATTTTCTGCTTCTGTGGTCAGAGTGCTATTGTTACGTGAAAACCACAGACCAGGAAAAGCCATGTACAGCTATTGTTAACAAACAATAGCAGCGCTTCTCTGTTGGGAACTGGATGCTCATTACTGTGTAAATTGCACAATAACCTGTGTTTGCAATGTCATAAAGCAAACAAGTCCTATTATGTCTATAATTTGTGTCAAAGTAAGTTGGCCTGACGTTTCGATCCTAGCAGGATCTTCTTCAGAGGCTAAATGGATTGCTTTCTTCAGAGGCTAAATTGAATTTTATGTCTATTATTTGAATAAGTTTTGTTAATAGGGAAATGATATCTGTGTATGAATCCTCAAATGACATTAAAGATGATTCCGATTGGTTTACAGCCTGCTCCAATTGCATACTATGAAGAACAATCAAAATAACAGACTAAAAATAATGAACTTTGATAATGATTCTATGGTATCACTATACATGCAGGGAGGAGTTGTGTGAGAAGGGTACCACTGACTGACTTCAGTTTTTGGCCAAGCGTAGTGTTCCTGTCTGCACATTCTGTATCGATAGGGTGAACAAAAACCGGGGGGGGGTGGGGTTACGTAACTCCTCCATGCATGGATAGTGATTCAATAGAAACAGTATCAAACCTCACTGTTTAGTTTGTTTAGTCTTCAAATTTTATGTGGCAAATTTGAAGGTTTTGACCTTTGTCTCTTTTATTATAATACAGTACACTATATGGTTCCTATAAATACAAATACTACTATGCATCTCTGCATTTGACAATTTTGCATACTGTACATGTCGCATTTTGTGATGTGATACCAGATATATCATTCCATGTACTATAAAAGAATTTTGTTGGTACCACTGTTGGTTCCCACAGGGGCAATATAGTATTTTGGAGTAGGGTAGTGCACTATATGGTTCCTATGTACAATACTACTATACTCCTCTGCATTTGACAATTTTGCATACATGTGACATTTTGTGATGTGATACCAGATATATCATTCCATGTACTATAAAAGAATTGTGTTGGTACCACTGTTGGTTCCCACAGGGGCAATATAGTATTTTGGAGTAGGGTAGTACACTATATGGTTCCTATAAATACAATACTACTTTGCATCTCTGCATTTGACAATTTTGCATACTGTACATGTCGCATTTTGTGATGTGATACCAGATATATCATTCCATGTACAATAAAAGAATTGTGTTACTAGTACTGTTGGTTCCCACAGGGGCAATATAGTATTTTGGAGAAGGTGTGGCTAACGTTAAGTCTGGTGTACATTACACAACACTGTAACTTTCACTGTGACCTTTCATGGTGTATGATGCACAGAGGTGCTTGGACTATGGTCACTAGGCCCATTGTTATGAAACTTCTCTTCAATACAACATGTACTATTGTCTATTGATCCATTTGTAGTTCCCCTTTTCCTCCACCAGGTTCTATTATTGATCTTGATTCACCATAGAAAGCTTATTGTGAACAATACAAAAGATTGCCTATTGTTCTAAAAGCTGTAGAAGTCTTCTGATTCAACTAAGATGACTCTGCTAGTGCCTCCAGTGTTGCATACATAATTCATTAGCACTGGGATTTATGTGAACTGTCTGTTACTGTATAATGCATGTCACAGTTATTTCAGCACAATTAAATGCAACACCATTAGCAATCACATACTGTATCAAGTTCATAACTACAGTACATTAGCGAAGGACAGCAACTTATTTCAGTGAAAAATAAGTAGTTAATTACTATAAACCCTTTGGCAAGTGAAGCTTCTTTGCTATGCAATCCCAGGGACAATGCAAACCATTACAATAAAGTGCTTTTCACAAAAGTGTTGTGAGAGCAATCATGCTTGGTTTGTTACTCTCGGAGCAGATATATATTGAAACAGCTACAAAATGAATGAATGAATGAATCCATAAATGGATGCATGCATGATCTCTGCATGTTTAAGAGCATAAAATAATGGGAAAAGAATCTTAGTAACATAATAGGACAAAAACCAAAGGTAGTTCTTGGATATTTAAAACCTTGGAGTTTAAAACCTTAGAATCTCAAGAAAATGACCTGTTTTTAAGACTGTACTGTAGATAATAATTGATCTGGTATTGTATATAGCGAAATGGTTATAAACATACAAAGATAGCAGTTTTTGTACAGAGATCACTGTACCTATTCTCAGTATGTTTCAATAAACACATTTTTTTTTTACCTCAAACTGCTAGAGAAAATATGAACACTGAATTAGAGTATTTCCTGTCTGTTGTCATTCCAACTTCCAAATGAGGGTCAGTGGCATGCTAAAATATATTCAAGAAGTATTTATAGAAATATTACATACTTACAGATCATTCCTTGCAGTTACAGTTGGTTATAATGTAAATAACATTAATATTATTACAGTGAGTGAGATAACAGGATCTGTGTTCACAATTGTTTGAAGATCATTCTTTATTGAGTGCTGGCATTATGTTCAAAAAATGAAAAATAGTGAAGTTTCCTAAACTTTCCCAGCAGTCTGACCTTTCAAAAAGATCAATTAAATTAAGACAAAATGAAGAGGAAAAAGTGATTTGATAATGGCTGTAAACTGCTGGTTGAAATTTGAATTTTAAAATTAGCATTATTTGACATCCCAGCAGATTTTAAAAAAAATTGTCTCATGAAGCTTGTGACTATTTGTATTTGACTGTACATTTATTCATATTCACTGTAAATAAATATTTTAATATTTAGATGCAGCTTTTCTTATTTCCAGTTGACTCAGGTATACTACTGTTAGGCCTGCCCTCATTTTAGAAATGTTTCCATTATTGACTCCATGTAACAACTGCACTAAACACTAACACAACGTCCTTGCTATTCGCAATGGACATGTGTTGCGATTCTCTGAAGCAGGCGCCTTCCTTTGATAACTTGAACGTTGAGACCCAAACATAACATTTATCAACTTAGGATGCTCAGATTACAGAGATCTCTGGGAAATCTTAACTAATGTAATTTAACATTACATAGCAGTACTTAATTACATACATGTGTCAAGGGTAACATTGTACATGAGCAGATTAAAATTTCTTGTTGTTTGTTGGAGTTTCTTGAAGGTAGATGTCGAGTATTTATAATTGCTGAATGGAAAGATGGTTTTTTTTTTTACATCTCATTTATTGAATTTAGATGTATATTAATGTATTTACTTCGCTCCTCGCTTACCTGTCTCCCCACAACCTTAGCACCTCATTCTACCGTGTCTAGTATGCCCTGGTAATCTTTTAACATTGTGCACCCTCAGCGACCGGCTCCTCCGGTCGTTGCCCTTCCTTCTCATTCTACCATCCAAAGTGTTTACTCATGCGTTTTCGTAGTGGATTCAAATCTTTCGAGAAGAAATCTTACGCTAACAAAAGTTGCTGACGCCTCCTGACGGGGGGGGGGAGTAACCCACCCCGAGAAGAAAAAGCGACCAAGTAACGAAAGTACATGAAAACGATCAAAACATCTGAGAAGAAGTATAAAAGACAAAAACATGTACACAAAGGTGAGATACCGCCCATCCGCGTTAGTGCGGAACAGGCGGAAACGAACGAAGCAGTTTCGCGGAACTACTACCTGAGAAAGTAACGTTACGCTAATAAAAAACAAACACATGGGCGTGGGTTGCACACTAAAAACAGCCCCCAAACTCCCTCACTTTATAAGAAAAGGATACTTATCAGGCTGTAATAGACTGTTGTAACGGGCATATTGATGTACCTGTATATTAATGTATTCATTGTGATATTATTGTCTGTTATGTACATTGGTTACATTATTATTTACAGCAAGTGTTGACATGATCAATAGCGTGCTCAATTACGTAGAAACTTTGTTTCATTAATGATACATTCTCTCATATTTGCTTTTGATTTTCCAAGAAAGAGAGAATATTAGTAGTAGGGGTCATAATTTTGGGAGCATTTTATGATGTACTGTAGGACTTTTAATAGGAAGCATTTTAGGATGTATTGTAGGAAGCATTTATATATGTAATTAATTTTTTTTTTTTTGGAAATCTTTTGTGCGGTAAAAGATGATGATGTAAGTCACTTGTACTTGTATTAAGGATATCTTAACCTGTTTTCATTGATGAGTATTTTTTATTAGTTGTATGCTTAAAAGAAATAAGAAGAAAGCAAATTAAATATTTAGAGAGAGGAGTGTCATCATAAGAACAGTGCTGTTCTCCACCAATTTGTGTGGTGCTGCATCACAGACATCCCAGCAGCTATGGTTTTCACTGCGAAACACTACCTTGTTGGCCAATTGGCTATCATGGAATCTAATGCAACTTGCTGAATGCTCAAAAATTAGTTTGGAATCAAATTCTGCCTCCATACTGTTGTATAGGCTGTATTGGTTCAGTACAGATCAAACAGAGAACTGAATGAGGAGATCAGAGAGTACATTATGGCTCACAAATTTACTGGTACAGTTACTTTGGAACGCATCCTTCGTTAATCTTGGTCGGAGGCTACAATCAGTCCTTTTGGGTACCCTCAATCTCTCCAATACTTCGCTGCAGCTAACACCATAAAATCTTAATAATCTAATTTTATCAGTAGTCATTTACTTTGGAAACATATCCTTCGTAAATCTTGGTCTGAGGCTACAGTCGGTCCTAATGGTACTGCCATTTTTTCCCAAAACTTTGGTGTATGACCATTTTATCAAATTAAACCTCACATAAACTGTTATAACTATAGCTTAATAATCATATATTTCACAAGGGTAAATGGTGATGTCATCGGATTGATTTGTATCAACAATGCTACCGAGTTTGTGAGAGTTATCATTTAGAGAAATGATGGCTGATACAAGATATTATATGTATATATGTATATACACCCACAAGCATGTTTACAACTTTGGCAAGTCTGATGCTTGTGAACAAGTGACAGCGAATCTATGATATACTGTGGTTAAGACCCAACTAAATGAGCATTATGGGATGTCCGTGAAAAATTGAAAATGAAGTTATCCATTCTGCAATATTTCACAAATGTTGAATGATCATACAATTTGTAACGTTAATTATGATCTGATTGTATATTGTTGTTAGCTCAAGGTTAGGCTTAGGTTTTCACTTTATGTGTGGGCCTATGTTAGGGACACACAAGTTGCGTTAGTGTACTATTCAAGTTATTGTAAGTTACACATTAGTCAAATATTTACGAGCTGAGACTTGTAGAATAGTTTATTGCAACTATTTGGAATTATTTCTGAGTTTTATCACATGATTGTAACTACCCATTTTTGGAAAGGGTTGGGCAAGTTTTTGGTTACTGATTTGAAATGGCGTTTACTACCATTTTGTGTTTTGAATATGATATATGATTTTAGTTTAACTGAGTCGAGGGAAGGGATTATTCAGAGGTGTATTAAGAGTTGAAGTTCAGAGTAATGGAGTGTTTAATTTTTAGTACTTGAGGTAAGTGCAATGCATCACAGTAAGTCAGTAACTGATGCAATTAAATTATAAATTCACATTTGAGTGTAATATTTCTGTACTGTCATTTTCAACTAGATCACTTTAACTAAGTAATATACTTTATGACTATTGACTACTATATAAATGAATTTGTTGTGCATCTTTTCAATGTTAACAGGCGTTGACTGTGTTCATTATCCTGACATCCACATTCAATATTAAATCTTAAAATTAATTTCTTTTTCAAGGGTATATGGTCTCTATTATACCACAGTGTGAACAACTAATTGAACGAGATGTAATTAAATCAGCCAATAATTTGGTTTTTGGTTTTTGTACGATGTTTCAGCTCCACAATCTTGAAAATCAAATCAATTAATGCATCCTTGTCGATTTTCACTTTCAACAATATGGGCTGTCGATTTTTTAATTTTGAGAGGTACCTTGAGAGTTGTTCTTGGTCAATAATAAAGTAAATTATTACACTTACATATTGCATCATCTTCCATTTTCAATCAAGTTGGAATGGAACAGCAATAGGATGATCTTGATAAGAAAGGAAAGCAAGTTTGGTGATAGAAATCATTACATTTTAAGGCTGAACTATTGCAAATGCAAATCTCCTCTTTGTTGGTGTTCAGTTCAGGAACATTTCTGCAAATTTGTTTTAAAGAAAGGGGGCAAAGGTATTAAAATCTACCAAAGAGGGTACTTCTTGAACTATGCTCCTGAATATGGTTTTTCCTTTGTCATATTGTGAAGATGAACTGAGAGAGAGGGAGAGAGTAACTTTCCCTATGTTTGTTTACCCAGGGTACATGTATGTCTTATTTTATGTTAGGCAATGTTTACTAAATGAGACACAAACCCAACCATTATCTTTAGATCAATATGATATCTCTAGATCTTTGTGATGAACTACTCCCCCAACTACAAGCTACTGTAGGAGAAAAATCTTACTCCTTTTGACAGATATTCGACAAAAAACAAATCTGTGAGCTGTCATAGTGCCACTTACATCTGAAACCTTTCACTTTCTCTTTGTTTTTCTTGCAATATTTGTTAGCATTGTTAGTCATGACATGTACAGTATAAAGAGCTTCAATATTTTACGATGTCAAGTATTTTCAATCCATGTCCATGACAGAAAGAAGCTGTACATATATATATATACAGAAAATTTTGAATAAATTGAAGCACATGTGGCATAAAAATGGCATATTTAGACTTGCTCAAGTCTCCAGTCATTGTGTGTACAGGAACGTTTAGCATGTGATATAGATCTCTCGAAATGGGATAATTACTTATATTCTTAGTGATTTAGGGAAGTTGTTCATTACAGTTACTGTATATCTCTATCACATGTATCTAACCAAAGATGACAAGTGGGTTTGACAACCCGATTTGTGTACCTCCTTTAATGAGGAGATGAGAAGTGGTGCAAGAGCAATTTCTTGAGCGGAGGTCATGTGGTGGTGAAATTACAACATTTTGAAGCTTCTTTTCTGAAATTACTACAACATGGTGACATTTGTGACTTTTTACTCAAAATTTAGTGTTGTTACAAGCTCAATCTGTTACAAGCTCATATCTGTTACAAGCTGTTACAAGCTAAATATCTGTTACAAGCTCAGTCTGTTACCATGATCTCCATTACATTTCCATGTTCAGTTGTCAAGAACTATTATCATGTATTTTGTTCTTTAGTGTCCTTTGCTCTGAATAGGTGTGAATGATTATCAATTATAACGTCCATGACCATTTTCTTTTGCTTTCTATCCAGGTCGGAACTGACCCAAAAGAGGCTCGCTATTGGCTGAAGCAGTTCCAGCGACTGAGTAGCATTCCATCAAAACCATTCGCTGTGGTCCTAGTGGACCAAAACATTTTCCAAAAACCAGACATGGTGAGTTCCTCTTTCACAACGGAGATTTTTTTTTTAATTTACTCAATTTAACATTCACATCCCTAGATTTCCACAGTTTGATGTTTTTGCAGTTTATGTGAGGTAGATGGGAAGAAGTAAAGAGCCTGCGGTACAATGTTCTTGTCTCCTCTCTTACTCGTCTCTTATCAGCTGTCCCTATCAGAGAAAAATTCAGATTTTATTCTCTTAGTTATTAACTTTTACATTCATGTTCATGATTAAACGTGACATGACCTATTGGAGTACCTAGGGAAATTAAGAAAGAACAAGAATAGTGATGTTGAGCACACAGATCTAACTATTTTGAACTATAGATTAAACTACACACGGATAATATTCCTACAGTAGGTGTAATAGTTTCATCGTAACTTGGCATTGATGATTGCTGCTGTGGAGTAAATGACATCTGAGAAATGTTTGTAATTAGATGCCCATTGCTTCTGCATGCCAATAGCCCCAAGTTGGAGCAGTAAGCATAAAACGCTATCTGTCACAGAGACGTTACTTGTTTCGTTGCATCTCTCTTCATTGAAACCATGGCCAGTTATAATTTAGTGTACACAGTATATACCTAAAGTCATTCAGGGCTACAGTACAGTATGCATATAAAATGGTTCCCTTTAGTCATATGTTGTAAGTACTTTAGTACTATCCATACTCAGTCTGTGATTTCAAGATGGAAGTTATTTTTTCATTGTTTCTGCAAAGTTAGTCCTATTATAGGCAGAGAGCAGCCTGAGATAATATATAAGGAGTTAGCAAATTAGCAATTTCTGGAATGTAAGGCCCTGTTTACATTTATAGACGGTGAACGCCGTTGTTGAACTCTGTGTTAACTTTTTAATGTGAGCACAGATCAGAATGTTAAGTCTGTAATGTTAAATTTCATACATGGACTGATTAATGAGATATGGCCCTGCCCAGATATCTAAACATGAACCTCGTGAAATCTCCTTGGGACTACCTAACTGAAGTCAGGCACATGTCATTGGACTCCATATGTTTTCATTCGCCTCTCTCTCAACTATATTAACTTGATTCTTTGCCAAGTACCATTCTTGAACTGTACACTGCCACTTGAAGTAGCCTTATATCAGATGAGAAAATTCACCTCTAGGGAAGAAACAGTTATTCCATAAATTAGGGGTCCTATTGGGAACATCACTGTCTTTATTCTAATAGTTTCTCAGAGGATCACATACAGTACCTATTTGAGTAAAAGACCCTGGAATGAGTTAATTTGGGAATTAATGGATCGTAAATACTTGACATTTTAGGGCAGATCCAAACAAATATCTTAGGAGATCAAATCTGACTTTTTTTTTGTCCTCTTGGTTCGGTACCAAATAAAGTTTTGACTGAAGAAATATTCAGAATGTAGAACAGCAAGTATGAAAGATTGTGCATGTTGTTGCACTGTGGTAATGCCATACTCATATATATTAAAGGATAGGTGTTAAGGTACTGTACAGTACTATACTATACTATTCAGACAACAAACTCATATCAGCCATCAAGATATTAAAGCATAAAACTCCAGAGGTTTGACAACAAATGCAATTTATTTCCTTTCGTTTCTATCGTTTATTTATCAAACGTATCAGTGAAGTAAAGGACGAGGGACTAACGTAGAGTATAACGCCAATACAATGAAACCTTTTTGGGTTTGTTACTTGTAGTACCGTAGCTCACCTGTAAGGTTACAGAAAGAGAAATAAAAAGAATGGGAAGCAATTTCAGAGAAAAAGTCAGGCCTAACCCTCAGACCACCACCCTCATCTCTTACAAATTCATTCCATTGAAGTACTGTGTGAGACTTGTACAGTACAGGGAAGTTTTGAGAACATACTTGGCTTTGAATGCAAACTATTTGTTGATAGACATGCTTAAAGACATGTTTGGAAGAAATGATCACACTGGTGGTTCTCTTTATAAATTCAATAAGTTAGATGTCCTAAGATTAGGAATTGGCATAATTTCTATCCAATTTCACTTCTACTGTATGGTGTTAATATTTATAGACAATATAATTTTTACAGTTCACACAAAGCAATGTAATGGCTATTTCAGTCTTTAGTTTGTGAAAGTATGAAAAAAAAAAATTGTGTTTCTAAAATTTTGATATAAGCCAACATCTATTAGGGTTTGATCTTCTTCAGTGTGGTACATACCCTTATTCATATCTGACATAGATTATTCTTTTCGCAATATATCGCACAAGCTTGCATCAGGTTTATGCAAATTTCTTTATGTTGATTTGTTTAACTTCCTCTAATACTTGTTTCTCTGTTTGTAGTTAGAGGCTCTCAGCTCTAATCTAGCCTTCCTGCATCGCAACGATATGAAAATTCTGGTGGTACACGGAGCAGAGATCCCACCTAATGCTAAACTATCAAACAAAGAACTTCAGGTGAGTAAATTAAATTCCAAATCTTTGTGAATTATTATATTTCTTGTTCAAAAAAAAAATCGATTTACAGAACTTAATTTTAAAATCCAATGTGCAACATAATTGATTGCAGCTTCATTACAGCTCGGCCTTTACAAGGACTGTTGAATAAGTTTAAGAGCCCTTCAGTATGCTCAGCCTTCAGGGACTGTTAAAGGTGAAGACCACCCATTTACCTGTCTCCTCTGCCAATGGACACCCTTTGGTCAGGTCTTTAGCTCTGGATGCATTATGATGCCTGCTCAATCTACCATTTTCATGAACAAAACACAAGCTATCCACATAAAGATTTGGCTTCCTTCTCAACCAGAGATATCTTAAATTATCGTTTCATTCAAAGTCATCCTTTTACCTAGCAACAATTCGTTACTGTATGCGTGCATGTCATCTGAAGTGCTCATTGTTTACCCAAAGTAGAATTCAGGTTGAGTTCACTACTTAATGAAAAAATTAAGATTAGGTTAAAAAGGGACTTCTGCAATGTAACACACAAAAAAAGGGTTCCTCTTTGACTGAAATCTTTAAAAGTCTGGGTATTGCCTGTGGAAACTTGTAAATCCAAACCATTTTCATAATAAAATTGTAAGCAAACAAGAGGATTCATTACAAAATGTTTGTAACAGTCTACACAACTCTCAAAGTGCATAGTCCATCACAATGATATCTCATAGAACAATCTCTGCTTGAACTGTGCAATATACTTTCTAAATTAGAGGGATGTATTATATTGTGAGACAAAAAGAGCTTATATGCTAAATTGGTCACAAAGTTTGAGAATCTTACAATCACAATTGTTACCTTTTTTTTTATTGAACTATTGAAATATATATGTTTGCATGGTATCCATAATTTTGTGAATTTATTCAGAATATATCCTTAAGTATATTTACATGGTGGCATGAAATAAGAAAGACATTATTTACTTTTAACTTTTTCTACTATCAAGAGCTGATTTTGTGTTCTATTTTTGATCTCCTTTAACCTTTGAGGTCTAGACACATATAACAAGATTAAGTACCTGTCATTTAACCTGTCTGTTTTCTGTGCGTGTTTTTGTCCTTCTGTTACTGTACTTGTCATTTAGCCTCTGAAGAAGATCCTGCTAGGATAGAAACGTCAGGCCAACTTACTTTTACACAAGATTAAGTACTCAATGTAATGGAGAGTAATCCATTGTAACTAGCTTAGTGGTTACCTCCAACAATTGGAAAGATCCTTCTGATGCTAGACAATTGTGAAGGAGAAATTGGAAGGCTCAGCAGTTCTGACATAATAGAAATGTATGTACTTCGCCACTCTTTCTACTGTTGTACCAGAGATGTGTTAGTGACGTATTTCTCATGAAAGTGATTCCCTTTGAAATAAAGTTTCTTTGGACGTAACGTCATGACATAACATCATGATCACACTATGACAGTCTCCATGTAAGGAACATGGGCTTGAGAATGGATCAAGTTTGGGGGTTCTTGTGTCCAGGGTCTAACTTGGGTGACTTTTCTTAAAAAGTACCATTTTTTGTTGCACTGCTAAAACCTCAATAGTAGCCACAGGGGCTAATGCTTACTAGACAGTTACTATGACATCAGTATTGTTAATCATCACCTCAGGTTGTCTGTCAGCCATGTTATCCTTCATCTCTAGGCAATATGTTTTGTATTGTACTGCAGTTGTTTTCCAATACAAACTTGAAGTTGACAAGAATTTAAACTCAAAAGCTCACAGGTTAAGTTTTTTAGAACTGTATGTGCACTCTGGGGTTATGACAGTGTTACTAATAATGTGGATGTATTGCAGCAGGGACAGTCACATCCTACTGCTTTTGTGCTGTGGCATGCCTTAAGGGAGGGTAGGGTGTTGCCAAAAAATCATAATTTTACCAATTTTATATTTTAAGCAACACTGTTGTAAAATCCAGACAGATACTGTATCTATGAATAGAATGTAAATCAGATCTGCCATGACTGTCTGGTGCTGTGCAGCCTGTGTGTTTCTCTTCTAAGAGCTCAAGGATTCATTTTAACATATTTTTTTAGCCATCTGTTTTGCTGCAAGCTAGAACTCTCTGCTCCAAGCTACAATATATAACATCTCCTCATTACGAGGTTACACAGATGTTTCACTCCAGATAATTGCCTGTGCAACTTTCGCCTGTGCAAGTTTTGTAATACACAAGAGGTTCCAAGATGGTGATAAAGATGTAATTACAGCTCCAAGAGTGGTTGATGCAAGGTTAAATCTAAGAACGCTTTGTGCTATCATATTCTTTTTGTTTCTGTACAGTAAATACATTAATGAGTATTTTGTTATGTTTCATCCCTTTGTTATTGAAATTTGTTAAAACACAGTGTCAACTAGAAATGCTATACCAGTTACAAAATTCAACGGTATCAATATCAAGCTCAGTAGTAGAGATTACATATATGCAGAGGAGCATTTCCTGGAGTGTGGAATCTGAATCTGGAACACAAAAGATTACTGTACATACTAAGTCACTGTTATGAGTGTTATCAATTGAATGAGCTGACATTTTGATCGTAACCTGTTTCTCTCAGATTACAAGATCGATTGCTGCCTTTCTTTCAAGATTGGTTGCTGATTTGTTACATAAATTTGTCTGACTGTTTCATGGCATATCTTGTAAAGCACAACCATTGTAATGTCAGCCTGTTGATCTAGAGCAGGTCTCTATACTGTACTTGTAATACCAGAAACAGTATCTTTCATTTAGGTGTGTTTTTGTCAAAACAAAAAGCTGCAGCAGCTGCAAAATCCCCCTGCAGCAAGGCTGAATCAGTATCAAGCAAAAGAGATTATGTTAGCAGACCAACAATGCCTATTAATAGGGATTATCTCTGCAGACCAGCTGTACCAATTGTAATGAACTGTGGAGCACAAACGATTGTCTTACTGTACACAGCCTGACTACAGGGTGCTGCAGCCCCCTCAGCTTCCTACTTTTGACATGATTACATACTGTTATGCAGCACTGATTATGCCACTGAAGAACAAACAACCGTCAATACCGTTCAGTGAGTTGTGTTTGGAGTGTTTTCTGAAGTGGTCCATAGCTCCCCAAAAAATCATATCCTATACAGCCTGACTACAGGGTGCTGCAGCCCCCTCAGCTTCCTACATTTGACATAATTACATACTGTTATGCAGTACTGATTATGCCACTGAAGAACAAACAATCGTCAATACTGTTCAGTTAATTTGTGTTTGGAGAGTTTTCTGAAGTGTTGTCTGTAGCTCCATATACCCTCACAATTATTTATCCTCACAATCTCATTATGATTGCAATTGTCTTGCAACTTTGCCAGCAGTTAACAAGTGCTTTTGTGAACATATATTCCAAGTTCAAAGACCAAGCAACCGTCAGTTAGTTGCTGTTTGGAGAGATTTCTAAAGTATTGTCTATGTATAGCTTCCTAATATACACACATAATATGATCTAATCTTGATTGTCGATTGCTTTCAATTCTGCCAGCAGCAACAAGTACTATTGTGAATATATATTATAAGTTTAACTACCGATTTATGCTGACACATTCTACATACTCCATCTATTACTAACTGTTGTAATGGTGGACTACGTGACTACCGGCAATCTTCATCCATTGCGATCAATTTACAACCTGTCATTTTGCTTTGAAGTGTAAGAAGTCTTTCGAGAGAGAGATTTTTCGCAGGCCATTGACCTGTGAGGAAGCATCCAATAGTGTACAAGTGTCATGAAGGGAAATGCATCCTGTAGAGCTTTGCAGTACTTGCTCCAAGGTGCTCCCTCTTGACAGTGCTTACGTACTACTGCTTGCACTGCCTCATCTACCAAAGGGGACAAAAAAATGTCCTGTCAGTCACATCAAGGCTTTAGCCAGCCGGCCCACCCCATCCATTGGCCTGGCAAGTGCCTTCTCCCAACGTAAATAAATAATAATGAAATAAACAGATAACAAAAATAAAAAGCGGTGAGGTAAAGATAGCTGGGATGCAGTCTTCACACTGCTCTCGCCCACTCAGAGTGTGATGAAGGGCTGTAATATGATGCTGAAATAGTTTTAGCAAGGTGAGAGAGAGAGCTGAATTTGACTTCACAAGATACTCCGATGGGAAATGAAGGTTATTACACCTCTGCTTTAAAGGTTTAGCAGTATTGCATCGGCTCAATTTTAAGCATGCTATAAGTTGTTAAGAGTTTTCAAACGTACATTCCTGGGGGTACTGATTCACCAAATAATTTTCCTGTTCTAAGTAACTTTAGAATTCAGTGTTTCAGTGACATGAATATGCAACAGAGGTTGAGCAACTTGCTCATCAAAGTTGGGGCATGAGCAGGGGGGTAGGAAACTTCCAAAAAGTGGTGGGGGAGGGGCACAACATCAGAGGGGCACTTTCTCATTCCACAACCACCACTCGTTATGCTATAAACCGATACACACCGGCCATATTACTTTAATATATGATGTGTCAGTATGCTATCAAGACTATTATGGTGCACATGAATAATTAAAATAAAATATTAAAAATAACAAAGGCTTAAGATATCCAAAAGACAGTTCTTCATCAAAGGGGCACATTTTATTTGCCAGTAGGGCACATTTCCTTTTTTGGAAAGAAGTTGGTGGGGCGTGCACGTGCCCCCAGTGTCCCCTGCTCATACCCCCCTGGGCACGAGTGAACATTATTTTACATTCTAGCATGCATATAGCTGGGACCAGTACTGGTCATGACCTTTATTAAAGATAGATGCTTCCCTTTGAAAGTAAGGTTTTGGCAAATTGGAATCTTTTCTTTATTTATTTTTAATTTGCCTGGACTACAGTATGTTGACTAAAGGTCATCCAGACAACACTGACTGTAATGGGATGTTGAATAAGTGAGTAATGTAGGTTGTATGTCAATGCCATGTTGCTCATGTTGGTATCCAAGGGAGAAGACATTCCTGCCATGTTCCCTTCTCAGTTTGCACTGATTGTGAAGACTGTGTTCAATTAGATGTGCCAAATTGTAATGATAGGCTAAGAGATATGATAAATTATGGTGGATCACAGACAATGTTGGGATCATTGGCAATGCTCTTGTTCTATTATTAGGAGAGGAGCAGAGAGGGTCTTTAGGGAGACATCAAGAACTGAAAGAGTTTATGACTATTGTTTCAATGAGCTTGTCCTATAAGCAAATGCTGATATATAATGAGGTAACTGGGGTGTTATCACCCAGTGTCAAGCTTCCACATCCCCTCCCCCCACCCAAAAAGAGAAAAGAAAAAACTTCACAAGATCAGAAATGGTGGTCAGAATATTTCTGCTTCAAGAACTGAAAAAAATTGGTTAAATGTCCAATTACAAATAATCAAACAAAACATTAACCAAAGGAAGATATCTCTCATTTATATCAACACCTTTCATGTTTTCAAACGTGAAAATGGGAATCATAATACTAAGAAAATGTTTCAATTCAAAAAATGTCACAGTTACTGTATACAAAAATTGCAATGTATTGTTTGCCTTTGTGTAGTTAAACTGTCCATATTTGTGTAAGAGTTTACTATACAATATTATGCACCAAGCTATAAATATTCCCCTTTAAGTTTGGGATATGGTCATCACAGTCCTGTCAAGAGATAATACGTTCTTCCATCCAATTTTAACAGCCCAGTAATCAAAAAGCTACACCTTCTGACTAAAGGTCATACCCCCTCAGCATGGTATTAACTCATCCAGTGTCACGCTTCCATTACAACTGCTATACCAAACAAATATGCTGACCATCCTAACAGGAATTTCTGAACTTTTGTCATAGAGTAAATTAGTCAGGACTCTATTCACCCCTCAGCAAGCAGTATCTGTTGTTCGATAATTTGTTCTTGTAGAGCGTTGAAAATTTCTTCACAGTATGTGTACATCCGGGTGAGATGAATATATATATGCAAGATGTTTATGAACTCCTGTTCAGTTAGATGACGTGCATATTGGTATCAGTGGAAGAAGTGTGATGTCATATAACTGCCCTCCTGCAGAGTTTGTCATTAAAGGAGCTTTCCCATCTCTTATAATGCAGAAATGTTTGTATGCATGCCACTGATATTGATCTATCTAGCCTACAAATGTAGGTAACGTTTACAGTCATTAGCATTGCACTTCTGATATCGGCTTGGGTTTTTATCAGTAATAACTTTACTTTGCATGTGTCTTATGTGTGTCTTCAATTAACATATTCACTCAGATGCCATCTAACTAACCTACCAAAGTTGGTACCATTTTACATTCTTTTTAGCATTATAATTCCTTGGTTTGTCAACAACATAGTACAGTCTACAACAGTAGATGACTGCTGGCTACAGTTGTTGATTACATTTATCAATCAGCAAACTGCTCCTTTAACAAGAGATATGCATTCGCTCTCAGATGGTACCTGTACATTCCAAGCATTTAATATCTGGTAGTGTTTCCGCCGCTGTGAGGTTATTTATTTATCAAACTAATTTTGATGTCTATTTTAACTTGACATCTGTAGCCTAATCATTTCATAATTTAATAAACTTCAAACTTCTTGTTGATGATTTTAAACTGGTATGGAAGAGCCTTTTAATGTTGGTATTGTAGGATGCAATTAAAAAGTATTGCTAACTACTTGCAAAAGTTAATCAAATTCCCATAAATCATTCAAAGCTACTCTTGTTGACAAAATCTTAATAACCAGGTGGAATATCGTTAACTCATTATACATTTGGTGAATGATAAAAACATTTTAGCATGTCATTGTTTGATTAATTGTCTCTTATATATTGTGAATATATACAACAGGTTTTATTAAAATTGTTTGACCAACCTTTAAAAGCTGCCTTTACATTCAAATTTCTTTTCAGTGAATATACTTGTACAATGTAACTTATGAACTAATCTGTGCCTTTTAGTGAAATGCACCCAACACTTTGATCATTATACTGTATACAGTATGTGTTGTGTGTTGATGACAAGTGTGGACACCAGCTTTTTTAGCATTTATTGATAAATTTGTGTTCTTTACTGTAGAGTGCTGTTGAATAAACCTGAAATTATTAAATGTTTATTTACAGTATCATAGTATATATGGACCCTGTACCTGATGTCTTACATTATGAAGTTCTATTATACTTTGTCCCTTGTCTTGTTTTAATGATTGTTAATTAAAATGTATGTAGTAATTACTTACCTGTCCTCTCAAAACAACTGCAATATCCATCTACTGTACTTGTCTAGAACAAAGAATAACTTTGATATAGGAGAGAAGTTGAGAGACCTTTGTGAACTAAACCAGTAACATTTTTGGACATGATTTTTGTGATGTCAACTAGCTTTTTTTGGATGTAACATTTTCCAGCATGAGATACCTATGTCCATCTTTGCATATCGATGTTTTCCAACTTCATTGGATTAAAATTGTCCAACTTTTGATAAACTTTGTGTAACTTTGGATGAACCATTGTGACACCTTCAAATTTTGGACGTTGTATTTTGTATACAATACAAGGTGGTACCTGTTTATTCAATATAACAGCATAACTCTTACTCCACTCTGGATCCTTTCTGAAGTAGAATTACTTTTATAAGTGGATATGTTTGTCATCAGAGCATCTCACCTTAAGGATGGAGTTTTAATGAAACCAAAGATCAGATGTCTCATACTAGATACTTGTTGTATTAAATCAAGGTGTTAGCTACAGTATTCAGCGTTCAGGTATTTTGCTTTTGATCCTAGCTATCATTTCTTGCTTTGCTACTTTTTACCAGCAGAAGGTGAGAAGGGAATCTTTCTCCTTAGGAAGTCCTCTGAAGATGATTTTGACAGATTTTGTTTTTCCTTCCCAGGAAAACCTTTACTTAAGAAAACATCATAAATCTAGGAGACATGGGAGGCCTGTTCCTCCAAAAGTAATTTAAATCCTAATTGCAGCATGTTACATATATTTTTTAGACCATTTTATGATACTTAATTGTGCCAGTTATTGGTTCAGTTATTGTAACATTTAATTAAATCCACACTAATTAAATCCACACTTTTTAGAGACCTGCCTTCCTTCTGCCTCCCCAAAGAGAAATCACACGCATGTCAGTACCCTGTACACTACTCCCCCCCCCCCCCCCCCCCCCCATTACCCTCTTCTCCGTCCCCAAAGAAACCAACACATACACAGCAGTACTGCATATTCCTTCACTTAGCTTCACTGCTCCTTACCTGTCTTCCAAACATACTGCAAACATTAGGTCACTTTTAGCAGCGTGTAGGGATTAATTTATCAGGCATCGCATTGCAAGATACCATGAATTGTTAAACAATTGTGATACAAGTGCAAAAATGCATAGCCAGTTTTTTGAACACAGAATTTACTTCATTCCTCGCTTACCTGTCTCCTCACAACCTTGGCACCCCGTTCTACCGTGCCTAGAATGTCCTGGTAACCTTTTAACACTGTGCGCCCTCTATGACCGGCCCCTCCGGTCATTGCCCTTCCTTCTCAATCTACCATTCTAAGTGCCTGCACACGTTTTTTCGATCGGAACATTTCTTTCAGATTTCGCCCTTACGGCAGCTGAGGATTTGGGAGTTTTTTCTTCCATCAGATTCCGTTTATCTTAGAAGTCACTTGCAGCCTGATTAGTAACCTTTTCTTGTATAAGGAGGGATTTGGAGTGACCAGGGATGTGCTCACACTGGGCGGCACCGGGCGGCCTCGCCCAGCAGTTCTGAATGCCGCCCAGCACAAACAGTATTTTAAACATTTCCGCCCGGCACTTTTTTTTAATGATAATTTAACAAATTTTACCATAACCAAAATCTGGGAGAATACATGGCACAGAATAGGAAAAATAGCACCACCTAAGCATACTTCATGTGCAAACTTTGTCCAGTGGGGAAGGGGTACCCCACCCATGAGATCCCTCTCTCAGGGTGTGGATCACACTACCGCACAATCTGCCCGGCACTCAAATATTCCTGAGCACATCCCTGAGTGACTATAAGTATTTATTTCAGAGACAAAGTTCAGAGCCTTGAAAAGCTTGCAATATTTGAACATTAAATGACTTCCTGGTGTGCCTTAACCTGCAAAGAATCCTAGGTAACATTTTATAACAGTTTGCCTGTACTGACTCAGTCACTGGTTGCATCCCCTATCTTTCTGAAATTATCATTCTAAAGTCAAATGCATGAGTTCGCGGACAAATTATTCAGCGGCAAGAATTGATTTGGTTTCGCACTCTCTCAAATTTGTTACTGGTATCAGCATGATCTTGTATTGCCCTTTCTTCATGGAGTAATGAGCACTGATTGTGTATATTTTTGGATTTGGAGTTTGTTTTTCAATTTCTTGAATGCTCAAATTTACGGGTACTGTACAATACAGTAGCATTTTTAATATGTGTTGCAGATTCAATACTGCTTCAGTAAAATTTAGTTTATCCTTCCCCCTACCCCCTCCCCCCCCCCGCACGAATGAGATCGCAATCATTTGTGATGATCATACTGATTGGAATAGCTCGAGAGTTCTTAAAATTTCAAAAATGCAATCTTGTGCTTGAATAGCTTAAAATAATGCAAATTAATGAAAGCACATGTCTGCACCTCAAGATTTGCCATTTTAGAATGCGTCACAGAGTTCTCTCATGTCAGGGAAGTTCTACTTGGTGTTGCGATGGGAGAGTGATATGTCAGGGACAGGTGCTTGTCCGGGTTCTTCTCTTACTGTACCTGTCTTCTACACACACACTCACAAAACCAATCTACCCAGCTTACAATAATCGGTTACACTTTTGCCTCAGTCCAAT
This sequence comes from Apostichopus parvimensis, assembly GCA_000934455.1. Classification (NCBI taxonomy): domain Eukaryota; kingdom Metazoa; phylum Echinodermata; class Holothuroidea; order Aspidochirotida; family Stichopodidae; genus Apostichopus; species Apostichopus parvimensis. Next base: position 85,582 of record KN885557.1, on the reverse strand, counting down.
ACCCTCTACCCTCCTAATTTACCATGCGGAAGCTCACAACATGATTATTACAGGTGAAATGTTCTCATCTGTTATCTCCTGTATATTTAAAATCTTTCATGAAGTTTCCCAATTTAGAAGGACTTTGAATTGTAGTATAGCGTACTGCCACCTACATGTGCTACAAATATTGCTTGAAGATAACGACCGCAAGTCATTGTTTCTATATCCAAACCGATAAGTTTGGAGTCATATAGGGGTTACGTTTGACATAAACCATGGCTGCTTTGACTTCAAATGGCAGACACTCACAGACTGTGCTAAAGTTGTCTTTCACACATTGAAATCATTCAGCTAAAGAACATGTGCAGCTTCATTGTTATTGATACAGTTTTAATTTATGGATTTAAATCAATAAAGGTGTCAGCATCAACTTCCTCCGATCACTCTCTTCATCTCTCGATCATCCCGATGATGTTAGATCGTTTAGACTGGCTGTCTGGTTCAGGATATAAATACTGTGTAGCCAGCCTAATAAACATTCCCAGTATTATTGTATATGTAATAGACGTCATAAACTAAGGGTGATATGTAGCATTTGTTCTTCATCTCATCTTGAATTACAGCACGTAACTATTTTGTAAGATGCATCAATTGTCTTTAACGTCATGATCTCCCTCCTCTTGATCGTCTTGAATGTCCTCCTCCAGTGCTAGACGCTTTGAACATAATCTCCTCCCTATCCTGATTGAATTTTTGGCTGTCTCAGAGGATTGTACGTGATAGTGTTTTTTTTTCATCCTTTTTTTTTTAGTCTACCAAATTGTAAGCAGAGCAAAGCAAATGCAGTAGAATATTCTTGAAATAGCATGCTCTAGTATCTGAATGGTAGATCTTACTGAATGGTAGATCTTATTGGAAGGGGGAACAAGTGGGTGGGTGGTGGCCGCAAAGTGGCGCGTAGGGGGTCGCAGTGCCAAAATGTTATCAATTGCATAGATGATTGCTAGATGAGAAAGTGCTTATATGTAGATTGGAGATAGGTAAGTATTGTTGCCTGTAAATTATACCCAAACCAGTTAGTTTTGGGGAATGTGGCTTCTTTTTGTAATTGAAGTTAAAGGAGAATTCAGGCTTTCTCAAATTTCAATAAAAAAAAATTCTGCATTATTAATAACATCTTAAGCAATGGTCCACAAACTATGGGGCATTACCCAAAAGTGGGTCACCAAAGTGTCTGGTGGGTAACAAGATTTGTCTTGCAATGTGTTTCTAGGAGTCTATTGTGCTAAAAAAAATTAATAAATTGATAAAATGATATAGCGAAAACACTTTCTCCATCTGAAGAAAGCTGTCTCAACTATAAACATCCGATGAGCAGACATAGACTTTCAGCAAGGGTATCATAAAACTGTAAATTATAAGATTCTTGGCAAGATTGTATCTACTGACAGTTTTTAATCTAGCAAGAGGCTTCAAGGGTATACAGAAAATTTGCATTTGCAGTAAACACCCAAACCAGTACAGTATGTTTGCGAGTTTTGTCGAGCTACCAACAATTCATTTTAAGTAGGTTTTCTTATTTTACTCTCTCATCAAAAATATCTCTGGAAACTATAGAATGATTTGAGTGGGTATTAGGTTAGACCTTGGAAGTAGTGAAGAGAGACTTCAACAGTATGTTGTGTGATACTGGGGAAGCCATACAATGATTCCAGCTGTTGTAATATACCAGTCAAATTTTAATATTGCTACAAGAGAAGCCAATGTGTAGCAGCACATGTTTTATTGCTAGGTTACATGAGTTACAGATGCTTAACAGTAGACAGCATGTCAGCTGTCCCCCCCCCCTCCCCCTCCGCCCAAATATGCTAAAATGTGAAATAAGTCAAATAACGGTCACCTATGATCAAACTGTTTAGACTTTTCACTGCCGCTTTCAGAGCATTGTTTAAACTCACTGGGACATTTAATTGTAAAATTTGATAATTCCAAGTATCTGAGATACAGTGTGAGGTTTACGCTTCCAGTATGTAAGCATACTTTCAGAAATATATGTAGCAATTTTTAGCATGCTTAAATTTGGAAGACACTAAAAGCAAACGTATCGAGAAATTTAATGCTTGATCTAACTGATTTATCATACTGAGACTTACAGCATTGGGTATTAAATCAAGACCAAATTTTACACTGATGAAAGGCAAAATGTAAGAAATATACTGGTAAGAGCTGTTGTGTTCAACAGATATTGCCATTTTATTCACACATGGAAGAAGGTGATACATAACTTGTGATTGGTAGTTTGTTTTATGACCGGTGTTGAGCAAGATGCTGGTATTAGGTAAAAGGCCCAGAAAGCTTCTCATATGAAACCAGGAATTTTGTTAAAAAAATGAAAGCAGAAACAGTGTTCAAAATTGCTGAATATTTAATTATGATTTAGTCACTTAGTTTTATCACAAATGGAGTCAGAATGAATATCATGATTGTTGTATGTATTACACCTTATGAACAATGAATGAATTTGACAAGCTTCTTGGGAATTGAGGATGTAGGAGTCACATATTAAGAACCGTTGTAGTACCTGTAAAGAAAAAGGAATAAATCAAAGTATTTAAAGCTTGAAAATTTGGGGGAAAAGACGTAAGGAGAATGAAATCATGGACCGAATAATTGCTAGAATTATAGATGGAGTATGTAATCTCCTCCAAACTATTGTTTCATCTGCTAGACCAAATTGCAAACTTGTTTCACCTATAATAGCTTCAAATCTGCTTGAACAAGCTTCAGATCTTGCTAGACCAAAGCTCCAGATCTGCCAAACCAAAGTTCCAGATCTGCTAGACCAAGTTGCAACTTTGTTTCGCCTAAGATAGTTTCAAATCTGCTAGACCAAGCTTCAAATCTGCTAGTGAAAAAGAAAGTCTACAACATGTCAACTGTCAATAATTAACTGTAGCTATTTTTGATGATAGCTGCCTGTGTCTGGGTAAATTGTAAATTGTAAAAAAGTAAAGCTCTCGAAACACATAAAAATATTGATTTGACATTCGTTATGTATCTTATTTATTAGTTAAATGGAACAATTCATGCAAATTAATGTATCGAGGTATTCATTTTCTTCGGTATTGGCTTCCTTTTTAACATTGTTTACCTTGCAATTGTGGTTGAATATCTCTGTACATGGGTTAAACAGTCAAAAGGAAACCATGAACTAGTAACACACAGGCAATTATAGTCTAACATGACCTCGATTCTTTCCATGTTATCTGTAAATTATGTCAGTGCTGATTGTAAAGTATACATAATATGATGATATTGCAGACAATTAAGAAAAAGAAAGAAAAACAAACGAAGGAGCCAAACATCTTTCATGTTGTTGTTAGCATAAATTAATCTGCATCACAAAAGAGATAAGCATCTACAGTGGATGTCATGCATGGCAGTTTGTTTTTGTAGTTTTATAATTTGAAGATGAAATTCTTGATAGCCTCTCTCCTCAGACAGACTTGTATACGTTAAACTATTTTGGAACAGACTAACAACAAGCGGTGTAAATGCCGGGATAGAAAATTACATATATGTTTATACTTTTTATACTTTAAACTTTAATTATTTTTATTAATAATTATAATATTATTATTTTATATGTAATATGATATTATATTATAATTTTTTTATTATATTATATTATACTTGATATTTTATTATATTATAATTTATTTTATATATTATCATATTATTTTATTGATAATTATAATCACCATTAATAATAGTTTATACTTAACTACTGTTGTGTTACCGTTTATTTTCAACCATGTACTGTCATTGCTTCTGTATCTTCACTTCAGTACTTCTAGCTCAAACAGAGTTTAGCCAAAGTTTGATTAAAGCTTGTATTTAACAGTTTTATCTATGACTGCAGTACCTGCAACTTAAAAGACCTATAACAGGGGTATCATTTGAAGGGGGTTCGATTGGGTAAAATATTTTGAAAATATTTTCACACATGCCCTTATAAATATTAAAAACTGCCTCAACTATGAAATTCAAATTTTTGGAAAAAACATTCTGCCTACTGTAGGTCATGCATAAGGCAGTACGTTACACCTTTCTTAAGTGCTCAGTTGTGCTAAATGTAAACATTCACAGAGCAGAATGTATAACTTACCCGAAGGAGAGAACCTTGATGAAAACATAAAAGCAGATGTATCTTAAAACATGTCATCTACTAAACACTTAAAAAGTTTTGAACCTCTTTACAGATTGTGGTATACCATTCCACAATATTGAGCGGACACAAGAAGAATATCTTTTGTGGAAGCCAGTTTTACCACTGGTCATGTAAATAAAGCTGTAACGATATGGTGGATGATCTTTGTATGTGGTAATGTCTGACTGAGCTTGGTTCATCAGAACATTATCTTCATGAAGGCTGCCACACGTTGATTTAGTGTTATATACTGTATATATATGTAAAACATTGTTACTAGCTTATGTGAATAGACATTGATATTATGTCATTTGTGTCCCATTTTAACTTCGTCAACAGGTCTGTATGTCTCTCATCCAAAACAGCATCACATATTAAAACTCCTAGCAGTCCCCTCTTTTCATGAAATTGAACTCTGATCCACTACCCACTATTCAATATTGACCCACTCTCTCCCACTATTCAATGTACACAATCTCCCATACAAGACTACAGTTGTTGGAGGAAGGTAGATATATGCAATGTAATGTATTACACTGATAAGGGAATGACCAAAATACAGGCTGTTTTACCTTAGGATTTCTTATTTAGGATCACAGACAATAGCATACAGTTGTAACCCTATTCCTATGAATGCCCTATGAATGACCAAACTATAGGTTGTTTTACCTTGGGATTAGTTTATTTTTTGAGTTGAGTATTGAAGTACAAGTACAATAGCATGAGTACATGTGCTAGTGGGATTCTCCTTTATGTGAATGAGTACAAGTACATGAGTACTGATTCTTGTACTTGCAAGAAGTTGCAAGGAGAACAAACATATAAGAGCAACAGTAAGAGTACAGCCAACTTTGCTAGAATATGAATACAGATTCTCTTCATGTCTGAGTTATTATATTCATCAGATTTTAAAAAAAATCAATGAAAAGTTCATCTCAGAAGGTAAAGTAACGGGTTTTGATGTCAATATGAATACAGATTTTCTTCATGTCTGAGTTATTATATTCATCAGATTTAAAAAAAAATCAACGAAAAGTTCATCTCAGAAGGTTAAGTAACAGGGGTTTTGGTGTCCCAGTTTCATATTGCCAATTGCAAATTCCACGCAAAGGTTGACATAACCACCCAGTTTTCAAAATTGTCATAATTAATTAACTTTGGTATGAAGTTATGAAGTTGGAAGTGGAGTTTCAGATGTACTTTTTGTTTTTAAAAAGTCTGCTGTTTACACACAATTTTTATGCAAAATTAATTTGCATATGGAATGGATTATAATCTTTTCTCCAACTAAGTTTGTTTTCTTCCTTTTGTTTTTTCCTTAGGAAACTAGACGAAGGGTAACAACAGAGACTATGACAATGGTTAATTGTCTCCAGGCAAGTGGTGCTCAGGCTCACCCATTGTTCTCTGGAAGTAACGTCTTCAGAGCTGAAGCTGACACTGGATCTTCTAAAGGCAGGGTAGTCCATGTGAATACTGAACCTCTAACATGGTGCATTGAGTGAGTAATTAAGCCAAATGTGAACACTACACAGTACTTTTAACATGGTGTATACAGCAATGTGTGAACACTGGACCTCTAGCGTTTATGCATTGAGTGAATATTACCAATGTGAACACAGAATCTCTGATGTGGTACATTGAGTGAGTAATTAAGCCAAATGTGAACACAACACAGTACAAGTTTCTAACATGGTAAATTCAGGAAATAATCAAACGTGTGAACACTGGACCTGTAGCATTTATGCATTGAGTGAGTATTACCAATGTGAATACTGAACCTCTAACATGGTGCATTGAGTGAGTAATTAAGCAAATGTGAACACTACGCAGTACTTCTAACATGGTGTATTCAGCAAATAATCAAACATGTGTGAACACTGGACCTCTAGCAGTTTTGCATTGAGTGAGTATTTATAACAATGTGAACATACAATCTCTGACGTGGTACATTGAGTGAGTAATCAAGCCGATGTGAACACTACACAGTACTTCTAACATGGTAAATTCAGCAAATAATCAAACAAGTGTGAACACTGGACCTCTAACATGGTGCATTGAGTGAGTAATTAAGCCAAATGTGAATACTGAATCTCTGACGTGGTGCATTGAGTGAGTAATTAAGCCAAATGTGAACACTACACAGTACTTCTAACATAGTGTATTCAGCAAATAATCAAACATGTGTGAACACTGGACCTCTAGCATTTATGCATTGAGTGAGAATTACCACTGTGAACACAGAATCTCTGACTTGGTACATTGAGTGAGTAATCAAGCCGATGTGAACACTACACAGTACTTCTAACATGGTGTATTGAGCAATAATCAAACATGTGTGAACACTGGATCTCTAGCATTTATGCATTGAGTGAGTATTTATACCAATGTGAACACAGAATCTCTGACGTGGTACATTGAGTGAGTAATCAAGCCGATGTGAACACTACACAGTACTTCTAACATGGTGTATTCAGCAAAAAATCAAACATGTGTGAACACTGGATCTCTAGCATTTATGCATTGAGTGAGTTTATACAGTATTATAAGCCAAATGCATTGAATGAGTATTCAACCCAAATGTGAATACTGGGTATTAACCGTTATGCATTGGATGAGTAATTTTGATGTGAACACCGAACCTCTGGTATGGTTTCTTGATTGGGTAATCAAACTGCCCTGAACACGACTGTATGTTGAGTGGGTAATTTACAAGTGGGTTGAGTAGGCAATTAAAAGCTGATGTGAACACTAAAGCTGTAACAAGGCTTTGTGAACACTGAATGTCTTCCATTATGCATTGAGTGAGTAATACCAGTGTGAACCTGTGGACTGACTTAACTATGAAATCTGTATTTTTGTGTAGTGCTGACCTACATGAATAGCTAATATAACTGCTTTTCATAGACACACATGTATACAATGGTATCTTCTTGTTTTCTCCTTGGGTTACTGTTGATATCATGTTTACCAAATTGATACAAACAGAACACTTCCTCAATTGAGGTATTCAATCGAGAATCAGAAGATGATTGCCTGACAGTGTCGCTATGGTGATCTAGTTACTGGCATAGTTGTTTGAATCATAGCATATAGTTGTGGATTGTAGTACATTGGTGCTTGATCAGCTGTCTTCGTAAATCAAATTACAAGCTAAATTTGTGTAGTACGCTGCATAGCGTGATGACTCCAGAACAATATGCCTTTTGTTATTTGTGTGTATTATTAGCTATGGTTAAAAAGTAAGAAGTGGGTCAACCAGCTGTACGCAATCATTTAGACCAAGACGTTCCTTCTCTCTGCTAATTAAACTTTCTTTAAAGCAGATGGCTGCTATTCATAACCACATTTCACTTCAGTACGAAATCTGTTCTGGTGGATTTGGTTAGAGGGGAAAGTTGGCACTGACCTGGCAGTGAATCATAGGAGATTGATAAAACGTGGGAACTGAGGGGAAGGCTATTCCCTGGACACTATGTATGAGAGGGGGATACTGATAAAATGTGTGGATAGCCTAGGAAAATGTTCCTTGGACACTGTGTATCTGAGTGGACACTAATAAAGTAGTGGGACAGAGGAGAAATGTCCCCTTACACTGTGGCATCAGAGGTGATAGTGATAAACATAGGGACAGTGCTGAAATGTTCACCAATTTAGGTAGAGTCTCTGAATTGTTCCTCTCTAACCCAAACGGTGAAATTAGCCAGGTTATTCCCTCAGTCAGTAGTTAATGAATTGACATCTTAATAGCCCTGAATCTTATATGCAAAATAGGATAAGGTAGTTGTTATGCTATGAAGTATACTAAAAATTATGCAGCAAATGAAAATCAGTTATTTCTCTGATTTCTTTCTTGTTTGTCCTCCTGTTGTTATTGTTATAGGTGTTCATTTCTTTTCTCTGTCTTTTTCAATGGAGGGCTATGCTTATAAGCCCCAGAGCTTCTTTTGAGACATCCCCCTCCTCTCCCCCTCCCACTCATTGACTGTCTCCCACCCATTGACTGTTCTTATAGTGCTTGTTTCTGACCTGAATAAATGCATTCGATACAAAAAACTGAAGGATACAGTTCCTGCTTCTTATTTGTGTTCAGAAACTAGTACATGATAAACAAGAAATGTTAACAGCGACGACGAGAAATGTTGTTTTCTTTTTATACTGTTTAATACCGTTTAATACTGTTTAATAGTGTTTAATATCATCTCCTTTTCTCTATCTATCTATCTATCTTCCTTCTCAGGTCAGGCCACATTCCAGTTGTATCATCTATTGGTGAAACAACCAGTTCCCAGCTCATTTGCGTAGATGCTTCCCAAGCAACCATTGAAATTGCAAAAGCTGTTCAACCAATTAAAGTCCTCCTGTTGAATGACAAAGGAGGGTTACTAGATGGCAGTAACAAGGTAAGTCAAGTTTTAATTCAGTCGTAACAGTCGTAATGCCATTAGTTTTATATTCACTACGTAAGACGACATCACTACGTTGGTCGTTTATTATTGACTTAACCTTATATCTTTTGAAAATTAACAAACGTGTAGCGATCCTTTAGAATGAATCGAAAGGGTTTTTAAACAAAGGTTATGCTTCCATTATTTGAAATGAAAGTGATTAGTCAGGCTAATGACCTTCATTTTTACAATCTTTTGAAAGAGATGGAAACAATATCATTAAAATGATCTCAGTGAGCAAGCTGCTATAGAATGAAACCTAGTTTCTTGAAACTTGTGTTAATACTGGTTTTTTTTAATATTAATTTTGGTCTATTTTGCATCCAATTTGGACAGGTTTTTTGGTTTAATAACAAGCTGTACTTTTATATGTCACTTCAAATTTCAATGAACATCTTACACAAACAATATGAGCAGTGTGAATAATATTCTGTTTCATTAGATAAAAAAGTCAGAAGTGTTCACACTATCACTACAAGTGATTTGAAGCTTGGCAATGATGGGACTATATACAGTTGTATGAGCATTTATTAAATGACCCAGACTGTCTGGTATGTGTGATACTTGTTGTTATGAAGTAAGTAAGTAAGTCAACTTTATTGAATCCCAGAAGGAAATTACATATCTGCGGTGAGCAATACAATGAATGATACAAAATACAAAGAACATTGATACAATGAATGATAGAAATACAAACAAAAAAAACATTGATAATATACAACAGTTAAATGCAGTCTAAACCAAATATACACTAACTAGCTACAACAGCGCAACTAAGTGGAACGGCCACCCCCCTCCCCCCTACCTCGTGAAGTTCTTGTTGTGAATACTAATGGCAGTGCCTATAAACGAAGAACGATGTCTATCCCAGGTAGTAATGAATTATTCATTGAGAAATTGCCAAAAATAAGAAGCCAAAAGTAGTATCGAAACTTGCTCATCTTTATGTCTCACACATCTACAGCTAATACAAAATTATCTGGGCAACGAAATGTTTGATAATGATCAAATGCAGTCGATAGTCATTTTCTAATTCACAGTGGATCGGTTAAAAAAAGACAACGATCAGAGAGGATTTCTAAGTTTGATCAACTGTAATCTGATTTTGGAAAATAAAAATGGATTGGTCTTGATCCGATCTTCTCATTGGTATAAAACGAACTGTTTGTTTATGTGTTAAGTATAGTTAAGTGTAGGGATTGCTCTACTCATTAATGCCATAAAGGTTACTTAGAGCACTACCTTTCACAACTCTTTGAATTTTTGATACTTTATATGTATTATATTATTATCATCTGAATGTTGTGAGAAAACAAATAAATAACTGAAATGAAATGTTGCAAAGAAGGAAATTATAAAAAAAAATACCAAAAAATAAAATACCATATATTAAAGTGCTGTTATCATGAAATAAAACATGCTGAAGAGCACTGTACAAAAGAACCAATACCTGCAATATAAAATTACCAAACTTAAGAAAACCTAAAAGTAATAACAACAGCAATAAAAGTAAAAAATTATATATGACAGGGTTATAAACCACAATAAAGAATAGAAAACAAAAAAACCAAACAAAAAAATTATGGAATGCAATTAAATGTTCATACATGTGAAAAGGCAATGAGGCAAATATGTTAAACACACAGAGTTTATAATTATATCATGATATGTACAACTTTGTATTTGAGAATACATTGTATCAATTCTGTTATAAACTGTGTAAAGTTCTGCAGTTTATTTGAAAGTCAACAGCCAATGATCCACACCTTCGCTTGCAAATATTTATATGAAAGGGTTCTTCTTTGAGAAGAATGTAATGCCAATGAAGTATTTTGTTCGTGGATATACCCTTGAATTTATGCCCAACTGTGATATAAGGCGAAGTTCAGTGTCATTGTCTGATAACACCTTATCACCACGATTGTGAGGGTATCATCGCAATTGTGAGGGTATATCTGGTAGAACGAGCATTTCTAAAAACAAAAGGAAAGTACTGAACCTACAGTACGTAATATTTCCTTCACAAAGAACAAAGTTTCGTATGGATATTTCCTACATGAGGATGTGGGTTTATTGGGTGTGCATAATCGTTATGTACTGTTTATTCATAAAAATATGTTTATTCATAAGCATTATGCATATTTCCCTCTGCTCTATAGGTCATGAAACACGTTCATGTGCCAGCCGACGTGGAAGCCATCTCTTCTCAAAAGTGGTGCGATCCCCTGTATCAGGAGAAACTGCAGTCCATTTCAGCCCTCTTAGCTGTCCTCCCTCCTCTTTCAAGTGTTGTGATCACCTCAGCAAATACCATCCTAGCAGAATTATTCACTCACCATGGTAAATATCTCTCAAGGATAGACTACAACATTTCATATTCAATCATTACATGTATGTAAGATGGGTTGGTTAATACTTCGATTGTGGCCCAGCTAAACCATGTGATAAACCTGTACTTACCATAATTAGACGAGAGTATACCTAAAATTGAATATATATAGGGGGAAATTATTTTACCAGGTGTGGACATTTTGTTTAGTACCAGTTTTCAGATTTATGAATCTCTTTTTGCTATAAAATACTACAAATACTAGATTTGTCTGTACAAAAACTGCTTTACATCTTTGTAATTGTATAGCAATTTACACATTCTTTTTGAATTTTTGTTTCTATTGTACGATACAATATAAATTATTGTCTAATATCTGAATGTCAGAATCCCATTTCTCTGAGAAAATAAAATCCTCCATGATATTATAGAAGACACTATAATTTGGTGCCAAGGTTTCGAAACAGTACTTCAACGTAAAGATATTGACAGAATTTGGAAGTTGGATGAAGTTTTTTGTCAGAACACTTTGGTGGTTATTGGCTGTTCAAGGAATATTCAACCTATACTCAGATATGACATGTGTCTTCTTATTGACACATGTATATGCATTCCACCCATTGTAATAGAAGCAAAGAATTTCGTCTGATCGCAATTCCCTAACTACACTGGCAGACTCTCTTGTGGATACTCAGTAAAAGAATCGTGACTTTGAAAAACAATTGAGTATTTGCCTAAGGGTAGGAATAATTCAGCAACAGTAATGGAGCGTGGGGACATGGATGCTCATGATGATGTCATAATTGAAGTAAAGCGGCTCTGAAATAATTGATTTATCTCTTAAAATATCAAATTGCCTGGGAGGAAACATATACATCTCTTATGCATGATGCATTCAGTTAAAGTTTGCAAAGTTGTAGAGAGGTACGATATTAAATGTACCTGAAAATATGATTTGGTACTTTAGTCTACCTAAATTCCCACCAACGTTAAACAGTTAGGAACTTCAAAGGGGAAAAAAAAAAGGTAAGCAAACTGCTTATCTACTGCAAAAAGCCCTTGGAGATAAATAAATAAAAGTTAGAGAGCCTGACATTTCAATCCCAGCAGGATATTCTTCAGAGGCTAACCAAAGCTTATGAACTCTCCCTTCAATTTGATGGGATATAAATCTGTTCTTCTTGAACTAAAACAATTAATAACCAGCCAATAAGGAGCAGCCGTAAAGTCGTAACCATGGAGATATCTTATTTTAGAAATTACTCGTCAGAGTGAGCAATTATGTGCAATTGTTTATGTAAAGCTTTGTCATAACGATGCAAGGTCCCAAAAATGATACTATTCATTTTGATGAACATAATATAGTAGGTCATTGACAGTGGAACAATCAAGTGTTCACATCTTTGTATTGCAGTTTTTGAGTTTCATAAATTTGTTTCTCATACAATACTGAAAGTTGTATTGTTCACGGTGTAAAAGGGAAGCTGTCAGTATGACAGTATATGATAGAAACATGATATCCATATTGTTCTTAACTGGCTGTACGAGTTCCTTGAAGCCTGGCATGAATTTACCAAATAGAAGAAAATTTGTCTCAACTGGATGGATAATTAACTATTCAAATTTGACTCCTGTCATCCCCGATCTAATGATAGCACATCAGCTCTGCGAACTGGCCATATATTGACTCTCTCAAACTGTAATATCTTTTCTCACAACATATAAATGCCAGTTCTAACTGGCCGTACGAGTTCCTTGAAGCGTGGCATGAATTTACCAAAATAAAAGTTGTCCCAACTGGATGGATAATTAAGTATTCAAGTTTGACTCCTGTCATCCCCGATCTAATGATAGCACATCAGCTCTGCAAACTAGCCATTATATTGACTCTCTCAAACTGTAATATCTTTTCTCACAACATATAAATGCCAGTTTTACATTTTTCATGTTACCGATATGATGCTGTCTGTCTCTCTCTCTATCTCCTTTTAGGAACTGGAACGTTATTCAAGAATACAGAGCGAATATACAAATCGAAGAGCCTTGAGGACATTGATCAGGACCGTCTCCTGGCTATGATAACAAAGTAAGCCGTCAAAGTCACTTAGCCAATCCGTCATGGTCTTCAACTTTCCCAACTAGATGCGTGTCTGTCGCCATTATCAGTCCATGTGTAACGATGCAAGACGGAAGCACACTGTGTCATATGCCAATGAACTTAGTGAAGCAATCGTTGGATTTCATATCTGATTTGAATATTGTTAATAGTACAGTTGGCTTTTGTCTGTTGTATTCTCTAAGGAAGACTTCAGCTACGTTCAATAACAGACGCAGGCATTTATCATAAATTTAAAAAAAAAATTAAAAATGGTGTTTCACATGCTGGATTTTATAAGAACTGATATTATACTGTTATTATTTATCCACTGTTTTGCCAATAAAATTTTCTGTACTTGTTTATAGAGAAACACAACATATCTGATCTTTAAGGTAATCTTGTTGTGTTTGTTTGTTTATTTTTTGAATTTCTGTTTTTCAAGGTCTTTCAACAAGTTGCTGCGTCCAGACTACTTGGAAGGTATCGCACACAAACTACACTCTATCTACGTCTCGGAAAACTACAATGCTGTGGCTATCCTGACTAAGGAGGATGGAGTCAACGGGGTCCCATATTTGGATAAATTTGCTGTCAGCACTAAAATACAGGTCAGACTTAAAGAAACTCAGCTATATATAGAACTGATATCTTTGTATTTACTTCGTTCCTCGCTTACCTGTCTCCCCACAACATTAGCACCCTCATTCTACCGTGCCTAGAATGTCCTGGGAACCTTTTAACACTGTGCACCCTCTACGACCGGCTCCTCCGGTCACCGCCCTTCTCATTCTACCACCCAAAGTGTCTAGATTGTTATTTTCGAGTGAATTTTTTCAGATAATTTCTATTCAGTTTTACTATTATTATAAAAATATTAAATTTTTAATTTTTGATACACATCTTTTTATTCCTTTTAAGTACTACCAATCAAGATTTCGTGTTTTTTGTTCATTCTACTGGAGATGGTTTAGGTCTGCAGTGTAACTTCCCCAGAAATTGTAAGCAGTGATGTGTTCGGGAATATTTGAGTGCCGGGCGGGTTTGAGCGTTAATGTGATCCACGTCCTGGGGGAGGGGTCTAATGGTTGGGGTGTCCCCACTTTGGAAAATTTTTGCAATAAATTTGCAATCATTTTTTTTTATATTGGAGCTAACTTCTGTGCCAAGTATTCTCGGATATTTTGGTAATGGTAAAAGTGATTAAAATTAATATTCAAATATAGTGTTGGGCGGAAGTGTTTAAATTACTGTTTCTGCTTGGCGGCATTTCAGAACAAAGTGTCGGGGCAGGCTCTGTAATTTATAGACTTTCGTCAGTTCATGGAATTTTTTTGCATGCGTACTGTCCCCTGCTAATGAAAATTGTTTTATCACAATTATTGAAAATATTCACGTCGTGGTAAGACAGATTATATATACCTCTAAATATATCTAAACCTCAACGAAATTCTCGGTTAATGCAATAATCTTTTATATTATTCTGGAGCTAACTTCTGTACCAAGTATTCTCCCATATTTTGGTAATGGTCAAAGTTATTAAAATTAATTACCAAATATAGTGCCGGGCGGAAGTGTTTAAATTACTGTTTCTGCTTGGCGGCATTCAGAACAAAGTGTCGGGCAGGCTCTGTAAATTATAGACGTTCGTCAGTTCTTGGAATTGTTTAGCATGCGTATTGTCCCCTGCGAATAAAAATTGTTTTATTACATTAATTAAAAATATTCACGTGGTGGTAAGACAGATTATAAATTTGATCAAGTGTAAATATCTAAACCTCAATGAAATTCTCGGTTAATGCCAGAGGTAGGTTTCTGAAATACAAGTTTTCCTGTGATGTGTTCAATGTTATGTATGTTATTGAGGGATTTTTGGGAAGAAGCTATCCATCAATCGGTGTAAAAGAGATGGAGTTGATGTATATAGCGTTGTGCTTTTGTGTGATATTATTCTCAAAACTAACAGACTATAATCTTTCATCACGATATGTATTCCACAATTATCGATCTCACAAGGCTCTTTAGGATCATTGTCAAAAGTAGGATACTGAGGAGGCAACAGCATCTTGTTACGTTGGGGTGCTCCGGCTCAATTAGTTCAGGGCTCTGGTATTAAATAAGTAGAATTAACAACAGATAAAGAGAAACTCCAGACATTGACATAATTGTAGAATATAAGCTTTATTTATTCTGTGTGGCGATATTGTTGCTGGAGTGTATCTGAACTACACTCTCTGAAGTCTGGAATCCTAGTCATTTCCATACTAACAAACTACAGTATTTAAGTCATTACAACTTCCTGTGCATGGGCAATAACCTCTCTGTGACATTAACTCTTGGTCACAGAGTCTTTTACTTATAATCACTAAGGCACATAGGAGAGTGCTATGACTAACCACATTCGTATACACATGAGATGCAACAGGTTGTCATCTGTGGTTAAGCATGAATAGTTCATGGAATTAAGACAAAGGGGGCTTCTACGAATATGATGTGGGTGAGGGGTGAATAAACACGAAGCAGGAAGTAAGTAATTACTCTTAAGACAAAGAAGCATGGAAGCACATGTTTAAAGTAATATGATGGGGATATAACTTCATACTACATTATACAAATAATGAATGGTTATGAGTGCAATAGTGCAAATAATTCATGAGTTGAAAGATGTAATGTTCCATTCAACGAGGCGCAGCCGAGGGAACAAATTACATCTTTCAACGAATGAAATATTTGCACTATTGCACGAATGGAAACCATTCATTATTTGTTTTATACAACACCTTCAAATTTGGATATAATTGGATGTAAAATGCACTCATGCAACAGATTGTTTTGAACAGACAGGTTTATCTGCTCTCTTACCATTGAAAAAAGTGCTATCAAAAAAGTATAACGCATGGTTCTATTTCATAGCGTGCAATAGAGCGGATTTTGCATGCAATCGAAGAGCAATTGACCAATCAAATGGCCGGAATATAATTAGGTGTTGTATAATACACTATGTAGCATAGGATGGAAACACTATGGTGCTTTGCAGTCTCACACAACAGGCACTGCTTGTATGTTGTGATAACCTCTATTGGTTGATATTGATTCATTCCTACTGCAGGGAATGGGGGGCAGGGGCTGGGGGCGGTGGTATTTGGAATCTGCTTTTCTATTTGGCACTCTGCCTCTAATAGAATTGCTTTGTCTGAATAAATAATACGTACAGATGAATGGAAAGGATTTAAGAAGTGACTAAACCAACAGTTTACACTGTTCATGTTTCTTACTTGAATGTGCCACAAGATGTCTAAAATCTGTCTATTAATAGTCTGTTACTCTTCAAAACAAATTTCAACACTTGGCCTAAGCCTACCATACTGTCATAGCAGTGATACCTACCCTAGTCTGATCTGAATATAAGATTCAGAGCTGAAGTCAACATTCTCATTAACCCTGGAGGCTAATAACCAGCTAATTGCATCTTCTGGTTAAAAAGAAGAACTTTGGAGAATTCTGTGAAAAGATTGGATTATAAAAAAACTTTGAAGAGCAAATTTGACTTGAAGTAATATGAAGATATGATGGAAAGCAACTAAGCTTCTTTCAACAGAAATGCAGTAAACATGAATTACATGAGAGCAGTTTAAATGAAAAGATTTTTAAATCTTATTTTCCTTTTCTCATCTCATTTCTGACAGGGTGAAGGAACTAGTGACGTTCTTTGGGATGAATTAAGAAGCGACTTCCCTGCTCTCTTTTGGCGCTCTAAGAATGTTAACAAGATCAATTCATGGTATGTACATCATGTTAACATTGGTTATGTTGGTATCATTAGAAATGATGAGTTTTTGTTTTAGAGCAAGCAGAGTTCCAGTCATAGAAACATGATGCAAGCTACTGAACAATTCTCGTTCAATGACATTGAAACAGATATTCCATACGCATGTTTCATAAAGTCCTTGTGCTGAGAATGGTATATTGTAAATAAAGTCACACTTTAAAAGACATTATTATTAACTTTAACAGTTAGCATGCTGAAACTGTTAGCAGTATGCAGATGTAGAAAGGTTAGTGGAGGTGGAGAGAACATTGTAAATTATTAAATAGCTAGCCATGTTTACACCTCATTAGCATATTTTCTAGGGCACCGCTGATGGCTATTATCATATTCTCAGCTTCATATTTCTGCCGGTAATAAATCCATTTTGTGTCTCCTGGGATACCCGTAGATTTAGTTGGAACTTCTGTCGTCTACTGACTTTTTTTACGCAAAGTCAGTAAATCAGTGTATGATGTCTATTGCTGTGACAGTGAAACCAATAAATTTAGTATTACATCCAGATTTGCAGTCTGCCATATATCACCATACATTTACCAGTGTCGTTGAACTTAAAATTGATGTCTTTCAGCGTTGCAGCTTTTATGATGTGTGTTTGTCACTTCTGCAGGTATTTCAAACGCTGTGAGGGCAGCTGGAGTAATCACACATGGACGGTATTCTGGTACGGTATATCAAACCCTAAGCTCTCCTACGGTGTCGTAGACTGGGCTGTTAACCATAAGACTTCCTTTATAGAAGCTGAGGAACAAGAAGATTATGACAAGGAAGACAGTGAAGTCGCAGAACCATGGTAGAGTCCAGGGAACCGTGGTAGATCCTAAAGAAAGCATGGTAGTTTCCAGGGAACCATGGTAGATCCTTAAGGAACTGTGTTAGATTCTAGGGAACCGTGGTAGATCCTTAAGGAACCATGGTAGATTCCTGGGAACCATGGTAGATCATAAAGTCATCATGGTAGTTTCCAGGGAACCGTAGTTGATCCTAAAGGAATCATGGTAGTTTCCAGGGAACCGTGGTAGATCCTAAAGGAATCATGGTAGATTCTAGGGAACCGTGGTAGATCCTAAAGGAACCATGGTAGATTCCAGGGAACCGTGGTAGATCCTAAAGGAACCATGGTAGATTCCTGGGAACCGTGTTAGATCCTAAAGGAACCGTGGTAGATTCCTGGGAACTGTGGTAGACCCTAAAGGAACCGTGGGTAGATTCCTGGGAACTGTGGTAGACCCTATAGGAACCGTGGAAGCTTCCAAGGATACTTGGAAGCTTCCAAGGAAGGTAAATAAGTTATAAGCCAGCATGAAAGGTTCCATGCATAACCAGTGGTAGCTTCAAATGAACTTGGCTAGCTTAAAAAAAACCATGGTAGGCTTTTGGCAAAAAATAATGCATGTGTGATACCATGTTATTCAGGTATGGGTAGATACAGGGTGCATCCATAAGGAAATTGCTCTATAGTCGCTCATAAACTGAATTTTGTTTTGCTGTTGGATTTCAGGCATTTGCAAGTTATACTATTTTGGAAAGAAGAAAAACCAATACTGGGAGGTGCTGGATAGGATGGGAGTAATCTGGGGTTTATAGGTATGTGGGTAGATGATGAACTTAGTTATAGGGATGTCAGAAGAGGACATTTGACTCTGTCAATTAAAACTCATCTTGAGAGATTTGTGCATGCTGATATACTCTCCCAATAATTGTGAAACTGTTCGTGCTGACAATTAGAGGCTAAAATATACATTTTATATCTCATGGATTTTTTTTAACACAACCTCACATATGGGATGAATTTTTATCATCATGGCAAGATACAGGATATTAATCTTTGGTATTATAAATTTGTGAATGAAGATGGGAAAAAAAATACTGAAAAGTTCCCCGTACATGGGTATCAGCATTAACAACCCCAGGGGCCATACACCCTCCTTCATTCCCCTCTGTCCCTTCCTTATAGGTTCAGCCGCTTTTTATATCATTTGGGGCTATTAAGAATTTGTACCCTCATCCCACTTTTTTAAATTATGTGCACGTCACTCCACTGCAAATGGCTATCAGACACAATGCATGTAAATTAAAACCCTTTTTGCTTTAACGGTGCAAAATTAATACACTCCCTGTCAGCCCATCATATCTGAGAATTACCTCCACCCCCTGCGTCCCCCTCACCCCCCCCTCCCATCATAATTAACATTCATGAACTGTTTTCATAACCTTCATTGTTGGGCTACATTCTTCTGCATTTCCAATGTGTCATATTTGTGTGTGATTATAACAGAGTTGAATTAATCACAATACCATTATAATTGAATATATTAAGTAACGTTGATGAGGAGGTATTTTAATAAGCTTCATGTAATAAAAGTGTTTATGATACATTTTGATGAGTTTGATTGGAATTACAGATATCATTCTATGCAGTTAATTTGTATTTCATAAATACAAGATGCTTATATTTATAATTTTTCCTTTCTACTGCTGCAGTGGTGTTAATTTTTTTTCAATTTTTTTTTATTCCTTTTGTTGCATTTGGATGTTGGAAATGACTTGATTTAATATAATAGACTTGTCTAAGTTGGTTCTTGTTCAGTGTTACAAGTCTGAGGAGGTTTTCTTCCTGCGGGGTTAAGATACGGTTGTCTAGTTTTATCTCGACTTACTTTAGAAATGTGATCTTCTGAAGAGAGAGCAAACAAGTGATAAATATGGCTATTTTTGCAAAATCAGAGATAAACTACCTCTAAACTATTGAAAACAAGCAGAATAGAACTTTTAGAAAGTTCTCGTGTTTGTTAGTTGTAAACTCATTGATTGTAAAGTTAAGTTTAGACTTCATCAGTACTTATGTTGTGTTGTCTTCATTGTCTTAACAGTCTGTGATTCAGGCGCGTAGCGAGGAATTTGCCAAAGGAGGGGCGAAGCCTGTAGGCAAACTATCTAAGAGTAGCGCCACCATGAGTTGGCGCGAAGCTTACAAAAAATTTTGGCCAAATATGCCTCCCAGATGGCTGGAAATGGCACTTCCCAGGCCTTGTAAGTTGCATCTAAGCATTTTCTAATTTGAAATTACTAGCGATATTATAAAAATATAGAAAAAATATGCTCAAGGAGGGAGCGGTCGCCCCCTTCCCCCCCCCCTTGGCTACGCGCCTGCTGTGATTTGGTACAGTTTGAAGACAACGAGACCCTGTTGTTTCTTTCTACAGTTGTCACACTTTGTCGTTTCCTTCATGTCACATCGACTTTGCAATTACAAGAGAGAAATTCTACAAGCACACCCAACTGATGAAAGTAGTGGGTCTACTTGTCAGTGAATAATATACATGAGCTGACGTTATCTGGTTGTGGACTCGTTGTGTCTGTGGCATTATTTCTCTGTTCAGTATTACTTGTTTCTATTTGTTTCTAAGCTTGTTTTTTCAAAAATATAATTTATTCGATGCTTCGGCCTTCAGGGTGCTGAAGAACGATAAGTGGTACAAATTATATACTATTCTGATGTGTTACAAGGTTTTTTTCCTTCCGACGAGTTCTTTGATTGTTAAATATTAAATTATTCCATTGACTTTGCTCGGTTTCGGCTTTCTGGTTTTACTGTATTACCCAGCTGGTTTTTATTTAAATGTTAGAATGATATATTATTGATTTGTTAGATGCAATAAATTTTATTTAAAGTTGGCAGATGTCATGTTCAGCCCTGTACAAAGTAGATTGTTAAATTATTTGATAAAAGCCCCTCTCTTATTTCATAATCCTAATCCTGTCTATATCTGGCTTTCAAATCTAGGGACCCTAGGATTCCTTCTCTCGATAAAATGGCCCTTTATTATCAAATGTGCTAGATATGCTAAAAAATAAAAAGTGGTCAGGTTTTGCAATATTTCTGTGGTTACTGAGCCAACGAACAATAATCAATAAAAAAAAGTATGATCAGAATTATTGATCATATGGAAACTTGATTAGACAGAAATTCCAATTTAAGCACTAAAATCTGCACTAAATGCATCCCAAAATTTCCTCCCCTATTTATTTAACATAGAGACATATGCAACTTAAATCCACTGATGCAACAACACCTCATGGTATTAAGTGGTGTTGGCTTTAGCTATTACAGATGTTCCATTATACAAATAAGATTTATTAGTGAAGGGGGCTGGCATTGCAGCATAAGTCCTCTGTCAATAAAGTTTGACTTGAGTTTAAGTATGGGGTCGGAGGGGGGGGAGGCTAACTTGGTTTAATTCTTGTCATAACAGATGCTTCTAGTCATTTTTTAGGGTTCACACAGATCATTGTTCTTCATATATAAACCCAGTGATGAATCCCGGATTTCTGGAAAGAGATGACCCAGGTCCAATTATTTGTGCATATACACAATGGCTTGGTGAGAAGTCAAACTGCAGCATGATAGGAGGCTGTCACCAGGAAGGAGCATCTTTCAAACTTTGTTGCACTGTGTATTTGTTAATTGAAATTTCTGACTGAAATAATTGAAATAACCTGAAACCAAAATATTTCTTTATCCAGGCGTCCATTAGATTTTATAATGAAATTATTCAAATATGTTAATATATATGTCTTTTGTCTGGGCTATCGTATTGGTCAACCTGAAATTAACCAATAGCAATAGCCCTTGTTATGATGAATATTCAACAGCTTGTTACAGGGGGGATTGCCATTATCCAAAGGTTGCAAGCTCTAAACAGCAATAACTCCACTGACTGACTGCTTTGGCTGGTATTGTGAAGTTGTTTATTCCAGGAATGAACTAACAGGTTCACTTCTTATCACCTGATCTCACTTCCCTCGTTAGACAGTCCTAACGAACACCTATTTAACAGAGAATCTCAAACAAGATTCATCAATCAAGTGTGACGTAGTAAAGGATATTAAAGACCTTTAGAACGGATTTATGTTCATCAGTATCCAAAATTTAGCCCTCTAAATATTGCTCACACGTTTCAAAAAATACTCTTTCCTGTAGATTTTGATTCTTAAATTGGTAAAGGAAATATTGGTAATGGTGGCTGAAAAATATACTTGGTTAAATTTGAATATTGGTGAAGAAAGATTTGGCATTCTAGCATATTTTGGGGTATATAGTGTTATGGCCTTTAAATTGAGACATGTGGACCGGACATCCCCACAATAATATATTTTTTGGTAATTAAAATTTTCAAATGTATGATCCTGGAGATTTGAAGTCTCATCATTCTCTGACATTGTAGAGTTTGAAATTATAGAATAAATTGTGTTGGTGAAGGAGAAATGCCTTTTCCTTTAGGGTGGCTGTAAAATGTTTGTCAACATAGGAATATTGGTGACCATTACCTGACCGTCTACGGTGATAACCTATAACTTAAGATAAGCGGACTGTTTGACCAGAGAATCACTGAGATAATAAAACTGCAACAGTGGGATAATGCTAAACCTGGTGTCCTCTAATTTTTAACTTGTTATATTTTTGTTAATTTAATTGGTGAATTGTTACTGTTTTACAAGAAAAAAGTTTGTACCCACCACATTAATCTTCAATGAATTTATATGAATTTGTGCGTTTTAAATGTATTTCTTCCATATTTCTAATACTAAATAGATTGAAAGCTAAGCTGTTTGAAAGGCCATTTCATTTCTCAATTGTCGACTGACATTCTTGTTAGTAAATCTATTGAAGTAAATCTGTTGAAGTGCAATGATACTCTCTCTTAGTGTGTGGTTTATTTCATTCTGTTGAATTGTGTTTCTAGAGTATTATCAATTTAGCTAGGTATCACTCAGTTTAATAGACCGAAAACACCCAAAAAAATACATCGCAAGTCTAACTTTGACCAGAACTCTGATATTGATATATCTTATTACAACAAAAAGAGTTGTTCTATTCAGGTGTCCATTGCAAATGGATCTTCAAAGGACATTTCCTCACAAAGTAAAGTCATAGTAATCTAACCATCATTGCTGGAAGTTTAATGTTCTGTAATAAATATGACATCAGTATCAATTTTTGACTAAAGTCATACAGTAAAAGGGTTCTCAGACCTGTTGCAAACCATTACATTCATAAAGTAACCTTATGAAAGGTTTTCTGCCATATGCCAATGTGAAGGTAGATTTCATGGACCCAAGCAGTGGCACTTTCACTGAAACATTTTTCAACATGTAACACAAGTTTTCACAAGTTTTTCAACATGTAATTTTCACATGACTAGTAAATGAGTTTAATAAATGAGTTTTTCACAAGTTTTTCAACATGTAATTTTCACATGACTACTAAAATGAGTTGAATGGTTTCTGTGAAAGCAAGAATTGTTTTATTCCCATCTCTCAGAGAGTGTTTCTGTTAATGAAATATACTCATGTTCCCCTCCCCACACACTTTTCAAATCGGGTAGCTTATACCAAAACTTACAGAATGGCACTTGCAATGGTATCCCATAATAATCAGGTTATTATCAAATGTATAGTCTGATTTGTGTCAGTTATATATTGAAATGTTTTCTACTTTAGCGAAAAGGAGAAGACACTTATTAATGACTTATGTGCCGACTTGAGTTGTTGTTTTGAAGTGGTACCAGCTAGGCTGTCACTTGTAGCGAGCGGAGGAAGGTGAGAAGGAGCTTGGGTGTCAGTTTGGTAATGTTTGGTGTTGTACTGAGATAAATAAATCAAGCAGAAATGGAAAAAGGTGAAGAATGAACTATGAGTTGGTCTGATGAATTTAAATGTTATCCACTTAATTTATTATACTCTTGTTTGAAGCCTGTTGAAAAATGTAAACACTTGAAATACATCTTTGCTAATATGAAATTATGTTATGTATATTCTTGATAATGGCTGTTGGATCTCAGATTTCAGTGGTTAAATGTGAATTATGATGTGCACCTGTGGTTTACATTTGACAACCACCCCTACGTTCCTGACCCCCTCCCCCCCCACCCCCACCCAACTTTTTGTTCTCCATACAACCTCCTTTCATCCACAAACCATTTCATTACCCCTAATGATAGTTGCATGTGTTGGCCAATAATTAATAAGATACTGATGACAATCTTAGCTGTATTGTGTTGTCATTAATATACTTTATTTTATTTTCATCAAAAAATACATAAATACAATCCTTGAATATATTAGAAATGTCTATTGCTTGATAATATTGCAGTTTGCAATTACGTTTCACTTGATTAGATTATCATTAGCCAAACAAATATTGCACATCACGTTAAATATTCTAGATTCACTTGTCGCTGTTGATCGGTGGAAACAGGGTAGCGACCGGAGGCAGGGTATGTTTTTGACATTTCCTTGGTGTGAAATCTTCAATGGTGTCCATGTCTCCCATTCCGAGACGGATTATCGTACTGTGAAGAATATAGTAAAGAAAGCATTGACAACAAGGTTGAAGGTTTGGAGTAATGGTGCAGTGTCTGCCCCCCCCCACCCCCACCTCCTGTTCAAAAACCTGTTAGGAGTGCTAGCTCAGTGGTTAACGCCGGTGCCTCTCAATCATAAGGTCCCGAGTTCGAGTCACTCCGAGATTAATGTATGTCGTCCAGTTACAGAGTTGTTGACAATTCATAATCATGGGCGTTAAAATATGAATCTAAGAGACTGACTTCGGCATACACACATACATACACACACCCACACACGCATACACACATACTCGTATACATACACACATACAAAACCCCACCAGGAACCAGACTCCTGATCGCTGCAGAACTATTGCTGTTCAGTGAATACTGTTACATAAACAGAGTCTTCTGTGGAGTTTGGTTTTGCAAATCGGATGAATAGGGTACGGTCCTGTTCTATCATGACTGGTATCAAAGCCCCTTTGTTCACGATGGCCGTACTGCAGTGATCGTGAAGTTGGGGGGGGGGAGGGCGGTGGGGGAATCTTCACTTTGCTCAATATTTGAGAAAGTGGTCAAATTTTGATAATACCGTCCTCTGTTGGATTGGGAAATTGGTATTAAAGTGGTCTTCCCAGGAGCAGAAATGGTTGCAACAGTTATACGCACACCTCATAATTCTTTGAGCATTCCTAGAAAATAGAAGGCTTGACATAAGCAGTTTTTCATCCACGGTCGAGGAGGATTCACTTAACCGAGCTACCTCATACTGACAAACATTTTATGAGATAAACCAAGATATGCATAAAAGATAGACTAGAATGAAGGCTAGAATACTGACATATCTCGTAGACAAAGTCAACAACATGACAATTATTGGCCATTAGGTGTTTGTGTCTGACTCAGTTATCAGCCACTTAGTACATACAAAACTTGAACCATTGTAGTTGCCAATGGATAAAATTGATGTAGGTACCAACCATTCTTGGGTTAGAATATTTGGGACTAGCCCCAGATAATAAGTTTCCAGTATTTTGTTGTTTGATCCCTATACAGTCCTTAGTGTCACAGATACCAGAGGAAAGATGACTTTATGAGATCAGAAAGAAGACTAAGAAATATATTAGTTTTGTGCTAAACATAAACATGTAAATTGATCACTAAGAATTTCAATCCTGGTTGAATTGTAGCCTGAAAGTTCTGATGAGTGTGTGACCCTTCAAATTTCACGTTAATACCATCGTTCAAATTGAAAGAGAAAATTCCCATACAGGTGATATGTATAAAGTTGAGGAGAAACAGAACTCACTCTTTGGCTATGTTTCTAGTTTTGTTTATGTCAAGGTCCAGTATCCTTGGTACTGTGACAAGCGCTGCAGCGCCCTCCCATTCGGTTGATACCTGGTAACAGTAGAGAAACAGTAGAAAGAAGAACAGAAAACTTCAACCCTTTAGTTTAAAATGTACATAACAAGTCATTTGAAATTCAGAAACAAGGAAAACGGGCCCCTAATTAGTCACATAGCCAAGGGGGGGGGGTGAATGGGGCAGCCCCCCCTTGAGCATATTTTTTTTGTATGTTTTTATGATATCACTAGTAATTTCAAAAGAGAAAATGCTAAGATGCAACTTACAAGGCCTTGGAAGTGCCATTTCCAGCGATCTGGGAGGCATTTTCAGCCAAAATTTTCTTGTACGCATCGGGCCAACTCATGGTGGTGCTACGCTTAGATAGTTCGCAATGCCTTATCTACGCCACTGACAGTTTGCCTACAGTTTCGCCCCTCCTTTGGCAAATTCCTCACTACGTGCCTTTCCCTAACTGGAGCTTAAAAAGAATTTCAAACTCTAATAGAGGGGGGGGGGGAGGGGGGAGTGGAGAAAAACAATGTCTTTTTACCTTCCAGTAAGGTCCTCTGTCACCTAGTAATGTCATGCTCTTTCCCGTCATTGTTTGGGTATTGAATTCCATCGGTACCTTCATCCGCACCCCTCTCTTTTGTAGCAGATGGCCTCTCCTCCTCTTTGATGTCTGCCTGACAATTTGTAACTTCTCAGCTGGCCGAATCATGGTGATGCCTGCCTCATCACCGACAGCATCAAATCTACACCCAACCAGAAAGATTACATTGACAGTTAATTACAGCATCAAAACACTGGGGGGAGGGCTGCCAAAATGGAAGGTTTGTAAAGGCAAAAGGCAGGGGTGGACTGGAGCATAAATTGTTACAGGCTCAGGGCCACATTGCTGCCTCTGATGAAACTCATCTTTGGCGACCAAGAGCAAATTGGTACCTCAAGCTAGGGGTGCCTTAGTCTACCTCAGACATTGGAGCGCACTGGTTTCTAACCGGTAAAGCCATTAGGTTAATCCGGCCCTGGCATAGGGGAACAGACCAATTAGGAATTCATGATAATCTCCAAATACAGTTGCATAGGCCTTGTTTAAGTCATTATAATTGGGGTTTTCGAATTGCAAGGATTGGTGGTGGGGGTACTAGAGGTGAGGGGGTAATGCAACATCACCATGCTCCCATCCTACCCCCCCCCCCCCCCCAGTAGTTACCATCACTATCTACTAGAATGCATCCTCTACAATGATGAGTGGTGTTACATTCATATCAGTGATTCTACTGCTTCTGCACCAGACTGGTTAATTAAACTTTGTTTGTCCTGTATTCCACCAATTCAATTTCAATGGCAATTTAATTTGCAGCCAAACATTGAACTGTTAAAATGAAATAGCGCCCTCGAATCGTAAGCTAACTCATGTATAACATGATGAAAAACAGCCAGTTAAAACAATTTTCTAGTGCTAATACCACTGTATACTGTCCTCCAATACCATGCTTTAAAGCACTTGTACTTGCAGTACAAACAATTCCCAAACTTTATCTGATAGAAACATGTTATTCATACTGCTCATACTAACACTATCAGTGCTAATCGGTGGTCAAATATTTTATAAACAAAATTGTCCCAACTGGGTTGATGCAAATATTTTGCTGATTTTCCATGTTATTCTTGTACTTTGATTTCCTCTGTAATATTAAAAGTGAAAAAAAAAACAACCCCACTAACATGTTATTACTTTCAAAATCATATTTACCCATTCCTTTGATGTTTGGTACCCTGCCTGTATGTATATATATATTTAATTATTCATTCATTCAAGCAGGGTTCCCTAAACCACCATGGATATTTGGTATTTTTGCAAGGAAACACTTCAATAAAAGTTACTTATTATTATTATTGAATATATATTATTATGATATATTATTAATATATATAATTATTGAATATATTAGTGAATTATTAAATTTATGCTAATCGGTGGTAAAATATTTTTTTCTAACATTCACGCATAGTTTACACCAACCACAAATACTAGTTTGCAGTACAGCCATCCCAGATTGAAGAGTGAGGGCATATAATCAAACTCACTTCCTTTGAAACTTTGTCTTCCTGGAACACCTTTGAATCATAATTAGGTAACTTTCAATATTACTTTCGTATTTCAGAGAAGAAGACCTACTTAAAAAATCCCTTCACTTAATAAATTTTGAATATATCTCCTCTCCTCGCCATCCTCTTATCACATCTTACTTTATCACTCACATTGCCAACAATTGTTCGTATATCTTAGTCCTCTCCTGCTTCAGCATCAACCTCCTCTCCTTCCATTTGTCCAAGCTCTGTTGAAGAAGATAATATCATCAAATATAACACACCTCATCATCATCTTCCTAAACTCCCCATCCATACCTTCTTCCACCCCCCCTCCCAACCTCCAGCAAAATCAGAGTACGACAATATGAATATTCATTTAATTTCCATATTAATTTTCATATTAATTTCCATACTTTTACTTTCAATGCACTTCAACCTGTTGGTTTCAGCTTTCACACAAATTTCCAGAACCCATTACATACTACATTTGCATGCCAAACAAAACAATCACTGAACAGAATATTATCACAGAAAGATTTACTTACTTAGTTCAGACAGGGCTGATATATATATTTCATATATACAAAGAACAGAAATAAATACATGACAGTTAGAATTTATACAAATGTCAGCCTTTAACAAATAATATTTTATCGATATCTCTAAGCGACCAATCAAATTAAATATTTGACCTTTGACCTCATTCACTTAACTCTCCATCATTAGAATTTATTCAAATGTCAGCCTTTAACAAATAATATTTTATCGATGTCTCTATAACCGACCAATCAAATTAAATATTTAAATATTTGACCTCGTTCACTTTCGTCTCCATCCTCTCCAGAAAACTGGCCAGCTTCTGCTCTTTCTCGTTGTCACTTTCATTAGCAAAGTCTTCAATTTTCTCCAACATTTTCTCTACAGTGGAAGAAGAGATTAAGTAGGTGGATGAAATCCCTTAAATAGTTTGTGTAAAATTCCCCATCCAAAAAAGGAGACTCTCATAATTCTCAATAAAACCCTCACTGAAAAACCCTCCAAAACCCTAAAAATATTCCCCATAAAAAAAATTAGATCCTCATTAAAATGAGTCTTACATACAGATATCATTGAGTACTCATCTACTCAGCAGAAGTCCCCCAACCAGCTGTTTCCCCACCTCCGCCCCCCCTTCCTCCCCACCCCCAAACCTTGCTCACCTCCGCATACCATCCAAATACTCTTCTCCCTGAAAGACCCCCTTCTAGGGATCAAAAAGGGTCACCCAATTGTCATATATTAGTATTATTATCATAAAAGTGACCCAATATTACGTTGACTTGTTGAATGCACACACCCTCCTAGCTCTAGAATATTAATAATAATTAATTATTAATAATAATATGTAATATTATTATTATACTAGAATATTACATATTCTTCAGACTAAGACATATCTTCCTGGTCTGGTTAATTGACATCTACAATATGCTTTCCTCTGATTGGTCAGATTAGATCAGCTGATTTTAAATTTCTCTTTACCTTTCTGGTCCTGCATCCTCCTAAACATGATGTACCTCTCAAACATCTGTCTTAATCTCATCTCTGGGACTTCCATGGCTTGATTTATGATGTCAACAGTAATCTAAAGATAAAGACCCAAGATTATTGGGGAAGTCGTTACAATAATAATGATTATAATAATAATAATAGAAGTTTAACCATTGAAAAACACATTTCAAATTATTTTTCTTTAAGTAGGTGCCCGAAAAGTTCTCAGCATATTGCCCGAATTTTCACAAAAATATTTGATTGGGGGGCTGCAGTCCCCCCCCCCCCGCCGCCTAAGCCTATGTTTGTAAGATATTATACTTACAACGGTCACAAGATGTAATTTGTTTACATGGTCATATGACAGAATATCTTACTGTGTGGAGTTCCAACGAAATTTTATTCTCCTTCAGAGCTCCTTGCAACATCTCAAGATTCTTCATTTGATCTTTGACCTTAAGCTTTAATTGACTAATATCTGGCTTTTCTGGCTCCTCTTGTACCTATGGAAAGGAAGAGATGTAAGAAATAGGCAGAGGGCGGGGGGGGTGGGGGAATCCCTTAGTAAAAAACAACTAAAGAGTGACCTCATCCTGCCTATATCCCCAGTTTTGAAAAATGCTTACGATACATCCAAGCCAGGTCCGTAGGAAGTTCACGGCCCTCACTAAAAACGTAGAGCGTAAATAATAAATAAAAGAATGGAAAATGGTAAAATATAAAATATAAAATAATAAAAGACGAACAAAAGACAGACTAAGTACAAAAGAATACAAGAATGGAAAACAAATAAGAAAATAAATAAATAAATCTGAGTAATATTAATTTAAGTAAATGAAAATAAATCAATCAATCAAACAAACAAAAATAGCAGAGTGATTAACTCTTCCCTTTACTTTAAAGGTAGTCAGTATAGGCCCCAAATTATAGCACGCTATAATTGCTAGAAGTTTTCAAAAAGTACTTTCCTGGAGGTCTTTACTCTCCAATTCGTTCTCAGACATTTCTAAGGAACACCCATGATGACTGAATGTCCCAGTGAGGAAAATTTCCGCGGTAGTTGTAATAAAAACAGTTTAAGAATTTTGACCAAAGGTGACCATATTTGAATATCTAGCATATTTGGGGCCAATACAGTATACCTTTAAAATAACCTTGTGTATCAGAAGAGTTCAGTGGTCCACTTCACCAACAATAATAGCGGGAGATCGTCTCCACTAAGAAACATGTTGTCAGGAAACCCATCAAGTTTATCCCCAATCCTGCATAGCCCCCTCTTTTCAGGGAACCCAGCAAGTTTATCCCCTAATCCTGCATAGCCCCCTCTTTTTTAACCTTTTCCCTCCACAACAAAACAAACTTATCAACAGTAGAGCTATTTTGTGTCTCCCTCCATTCGAGGCACCATTGGTTTCGACTTACTGTCGACATCTCCAGACGATTGACCAACACCTGGTGATTCCTAGCTTGCTCCGCTAGGCTGCCTCTCATCGAACGTAACTTGGAGTCTCTCTTCTTCATCTCCTTGCGGAAGGCTTCCTCTCTAAATGTTCAGAAATCGAGAAGATGATAGGAGTGTTAGCTCAGTGGTTAACGCCGGTGCCTTTCAATCAGAAGGTCCCGAGTTCGAGTCACTCCAAGATTAATGTATGTCATCCAGTTACAGAGTTGTTGACAATTGACAATTCATAATCATGGACGTTAAATATGAATCTAAGAGACTGACTTCGGTCAGCTTGCGGCTCTGATAAGCCAATGAGGTTTCTTCGCGAGTTCCTGCTTGCAGGAGGATCTAAAATACATACATACATACAAATTGGGCAATGGTTGATACCTACGATAGTTGGCTTGTGGCCAAACTAGTGTGTATATAATGTGTCTTACATCTGTTGGACAATTTTAAATCACAGCTCCATCTCTGATTGGTTGAGTAATTAGCATCTCCTGTGATTATTCTAATTGGAAACAATAGGCCTATATATGTCAATCACCGAAATTTAAGAATTTGTTTTACGTACTAAACGATTTTATCGATTGGTTCCTGCCATCTGCTTCAAACTGTGTATTCAACAAGTCGCATGATGAAAGGTGCTTTGGGGGGGGGAGTAGGGGGAAGGAGGATTGTATTACAGGTCATGCTAGCAGTGTTACTGGCTGACTGCTGTGATCATTAGCATAGTAAGTAGCTCACAGTTGCTTTAATGTAGGGTCTGGGTCCCCCAGGGACAAAACCCCCTCCCCCACACCCTGGATGAATGACTGCCGTGATCATTAGCATATTAATTAACTCACAGTTGCTTGAGCTCTCGTTGTAAATTACTACTGTGCAGTATCATCCCCTTATGTCTGTCTAGAAGAGCCTGGTATTTCTCATCCTACAAAAAAAAAAAATTAATAAAAATAAATATCAAAGAGAAAAAATTGATTGAAAATAGACGCAAAGATATCTCACTAAACTACTCCGAAAATTGAAGTAAATGAAATATTATCGTTTCAAAGATACCATATGTTAATTATTTGGACTATAGGTAGCATAGATTAGTTAAATAAAGTAGTAGAGATACATATAATTTTATATCAGAATATCTAACTTTTCCTGAAATTTTTTTTCTCTATAATGTGGCTCTTTCTTAGCTGGATCTGTGCAAGTGTTTGATACTGATATTCTCTAGTAACGATTGCTGCTGTTCATTTAGTCTTGTTCAAGACCCTGGAATTCTGCTGTTACAATTAAGTATGAGTGTGCCCTCACATCCTCTTTCGAAAATCTGTCAAAATCCGATTTAAGGCTATCTCCGTTGACAGACAGATTTGTGGAAGGGCGCCCTCAGTTAGTGTTATAATTCGACAATATTTATATATAGAATGAACATCTTGATCAGGACTACTGTTCATTAGGTTGACTGATCAAGATTCATGTCGAATTTAAAAAGAAATATTTTTATTTCATTCATTTCTTTGTTGTCATGGCAACAGTATTAGATATAAATATATACTTGGATCATAGAGTAATATAAAACAGTTAATAGAAGCGTTTAAGGAATCCTTCAGGTTTAACAATGTAGAGCAGTCCCATAGGAAAGAAATATGGAAGGAAAAAAATAAGAACAGAAACAATATGAAAAAGAAAATGACAAATTATTTGTGTATACCTTTAAATACACAAAATATTGTATGTAGAATGAATAAAACAGTCAAAATAGTTCACACATTTTGGCAATATACAATTTTTGGGTCTGTTACAATTGCATAATTTCAAGCTGATATTGAGTAATTAAGGTAGGTGCAATGAAAAATGTTCACAAATTTGTGACTTTTTCATTAAGACAAGATGAAAATCCACACCAACTTTTAACGTTTAGATGGGTTTCCCTCGAAATAGATTGAGGGTTAGCAAAGAAAACTGCTTGCTTCCAGTGACAAATGAAGGTTTTGTGAAATTACTTTGCAATGGTGAGGTTTGACCTCAACTTATAATATCTTAGGAGAATACTTACATTTATTCTCTTCAGTTCCCCAAAGCGATATTCTCCTGCAACTATAAGCTCTTGGGACTGGAGCGAAAAAAAAAAAAACGTGGAAATAATGGAAAAAATATATGAAATCGAATTGCGCTAACAAAGGTCACAGTATCAAGTTATTTTCGATGTGAGATTTGATAGCTCGGTTCTTCAGATGTAACATGAAACTAAATAGAGATAAACAAAATCATGGCCTCAGATGAAATGTTTACAGTGCACTTAACCTTTGGCAAGGACAAATAAAAAAATTAAAAAATTTAAAAAATAAAAAAGCAAATATTATTATTATTATATTAAAGACAAATGGTATTGAATGTCGTCCAAGGAAGCTCTGTTTTCGTATGAAATTAAAAAGAACATATTTTGGTTCAGTTATTAGAATTAATAAATCAATATTTGAATGGACTGAGGCACCGATGATGCCATGATCAATTTACCCCCTTAAAGGAGCGTTCCAGAGCATTTACCATAATTTGAGGCTGAAACTCTCAAAACCCAGAATAGCAGCGAAAACGTTACTAGAATTTTAAACGTTTCTCTCTTCTTTTACCGTAACGTATCAGGACTAAAACTTCGGCCGAAAAAGGTATTATTTATTAAACGAAGTGAACCCTTCTGAGAATTGTGAAATCTCTTTTCCGTATGATGTTGAGATGGTCCAATCTATTATACATTCACAAAGCGATCGTATGTCAGAGGTCACTACGACTATTCGATTCCAGCAAAGCTTTCATATAATCTTTTTGCTTTCAACTACTGTTACAATAAATATAAAAGCTTGACCCAAAAATATATCAAAAGGTGCTATAATTTACACCACATGAGATGAGCTTCTTTTTTTTTGTAGTTAAACGTGTGATCTCAATTATCTTATAGCCTTTATTGTCTATTAGAAGACGTTATAGCCAAATAGAGCGGTTTTATACTTTAGGTGTAAAAAAAGTAGATTAAATATGGATTGAACTGATGAAATCAAATGTTTGATATAGGCCATAGATCTATAATAATTGTCCAGGGTACTGGAAGCTAAATATCTAACAGTTTGAATCTAATGCATTAACCTATATTCTATAGGTAAAAAAAAAAAAATTGTTTGTTTGTTAATAAACAAAGGAGAGGGTTATAGTCCTTTTCCAGCCTGCCAGAGATAATTTACAATATATTAAATCTTGTTTACCTTTTCTAATTTTTCATTCAACGTTTCATTTTCCTTGGTGAGTTTATCAATCTCGGCATTGACTTCTGAGTTTGCAGCCGGTGTCATCGTTCGTTGCTTGGGCATTAACGCTTCCTTTAGTTCCAGTCTCTGTCATAAGACGAAGAAATGAACAAAAGCGAGGTTGAAATTGATATTTGAAAAACGAGACATTTATAAATATCAGAAATGAATAATTTAAAGGAAAGGGAAAAAAAAGCAGAAGAGAATTAAGAATGGTTTATGAAAAGAAATCTTTTTCATGTTCCATTTATGTTCTTCTTTATTTTATAGCTTGGGGTAAAATTTCATCTGAAATGTCACATCAGTTCAATGTGATGCCTAAAAGTCATCAATATCACTTACAAATTTTAAGCAAAAATTACAAAAATGGCAAAGATAATTTGAAAATGAGAACACATTATTAACTGATTGAAATTAAGAATCAATAAGAAAATTGAAAAAAAAAAAAGCAGAAAACCGAAATACCTTGTTCATGAATGCTTGGGAAAGTTTCAGCTCCAGGGAGACGAGCACTGCGAAAAATAAACAGATAAACGTAGATGGACAAAATGAGGGAGCTATGTGTGACCAAATTTAAAATAGATAATTTTATAACTGTTGACATTTGTGAGCAAAGTTGCTAACTTTTATGAAAAGTTTCTGTCCAAAGTATTTTGATTTATAATTTGACGGGAATTAAAGAAAAGAAAGGAAAAGAAAAGAAGATCAAGTTTGAAATTCTCATCATTTTTTGATCTGACTAAAAATAATGTCTCACTGATTGTAAAATGCTTTGAGGGCTGTCAGGAAAACACATGTTGAAGTTTTTAGCATTAGTGACCATAATCAGACTTTCTAGCATATCAGGGAGGGTGGGGGGGGGGCTGCATTATTGATAACCTTTTAAATTTCATCGATTTGTCCTAAATTTGACGTAAAGTTCTTCATATTTTTAATCTCATTTCTGTTAACAGCTCTGACTCACGTTCCACTGCGTTTCCTCCCATTTGGTTCAGTTTTGATTTGATGTCCGTTGGTCTCTGCAGGTATTAAAAATATTAAACAATATTTCCCACATATTGTCCACATTGTAAACATTAAGATGATAAATGCATAATTGCTATATATATAATCCACATTATTGCGTTGTGTCCTTGGGCAAGGCACTTTATCTCCATTGCCTCTCTTCACCCAGGTGTATAAATGGGGACTTGCGAGGTAACTTGTAAATATAGTTGCGTGCGCCGGTTTGCGGCTGCACTCTATGGGAAGTCCCCCGGGGGACACATGGTTGTGGTGCACTGTGGTGCCCCAGGAGAGATTGATTGAATTGTGCACACTTTGGTGTGCAGGTGTGACAAGTTACCAACGACCAGGTTAAAGTTGTAAAGTCATAAAATAATTCCCTAGTATATGTAATTACTACAGTTTATCACATCGTCAAATCCGAACAAGTTTTAATGGAGTGTCGTCGGACAATAATCAATCACTATTTTGTGGAGAAATGTAAAATGGGAAGTAGGCTTAAATAATTCAACGGTGCTGAGGTATCTAATAGGTAGATGGTACGAGTGCTAAGAGGTCACCCAAGCACAAGTGGACCCCAGGGGCCCCCATAAACACTTGTATGCAAAGACATTCTATTTTGGAGTTAAACCTGCGATACTTAATATGGGAAGGGATTGGGATGGGGAAGGGGGCATTTAGTGCTTCGGGGCCCCTGGAAGGTGTCAATCCAGCACTGTATTAGCATGGCTTTTATAGGTTATATTAATGTTGGAGTGTTATTTGGGTTAATGACCTGATTAGCTCATCAGAGTCGAGTCAGTCATGAGGCAAGACAAAGAGTTCTTACCAATCGCAGATATGTTTTAACTGCAAGGGGGGGGGGGGGGCACAACACTACTTCTGTGCACTAAACCGAATGTTAAATGACAATTTAAGTTTGACAGATGTGTTCATAAACAAATAGTTCACCTAAGCCAATTCCCCAACCCCAGCAAAAAAGGGAAAACAAAATCGATATTGATGTAGTGTTTGTGAAAGTAATAGAAATTAATACAATTGAAAAAATTTACTAGCTGCAACGCCAGGGTCAAAGGTCAAATCAACTTTACGGTCATCAATATCGGATCCAAATTTTAGCATGCTTAAAAATTGCTATAACTTTCCAAAAGTATTTTTATTTTCCAAGAGATTCTTGTCCTCCATATTATCTCCAGACACAGACGATGGTTTAATAATAAGACATTTAATTTTCCCAGTGAGGCAAATCGCTTTGAGAGTGGCAGTAAAAATGCTTGTCGAAATCTGTGTCGCAGCGACCATTATTCTGGCTTTCTAGCATATTTAGCAGTAACACTGATGACCGTTATTGACCTAAGGGTTCCATACCTCATCGGTGGTCAGATTCTGCATCTGTTTGATTTCATGACCAATGTCAGCTAGACCTTGAAAAAGAGAAAATATATTTATAATTTTTTAATTGTTATTATTATTTTTATTACTGTTCTTGTTGTTTTTATCATTGTTATTATTATTATTATATTAAATATCAAATATATAACACAAAGATTCCTTAATTTACAACTTCATCACAAAATGTTCTTGACAACAAACAATATGAATATTCATGAGGGGACTGCTCTATAAAACTTGTTAATTTGCATAATTTATGTCAGATTACATCAGAATTTCAAATTTGCTGTTGTGTTTTGATGGATGCAATAATAATAAAATAATAAATGAGACTTATATAGCGCCAAATCAGTAGACAAAAGCCACTGCTCAAGGCGCTTTACAAAGAAAGCAGATTAATTTACAAAAGAACAAGTGAAAAGATGGGGGGTCTTAAGTAGACTTTTGAATGTAGAAAGTTTAGAGCATGTTCGAATGTGATCTGGTAACTTGTTTCAGAGATAAGAAGCTTCTGTAACCATAGGTCTTCAAGCGTGGTTTAGGAACAGTTAAATACAGTTTGTTGGAGGAACGAAGTGTGCGAGTTGGAATATATGGCAAGAGAAGTTGTGACAAGTACACAATCAGTCAACTTGTATGTCGGATAGAGTTTACACTTTTGTAAACTGCACATTACCAGACTTTCAGTTAATTAAACCATATTAATATTTTGTACCAAAAACTAAGTCTTAATGAAACTAACTATATTATACCGCAATATAAACTCACCCTCAATTTAGTTAATCACAGCATACTTTATTTTAAAACTAGCTATCAGTGATGTTAAACTGATTTAAGAATTTAGTTAACTTTACTTAATGTGAAGACCTTTTAATAATCATACTTTATACCTTCTTTATCAAAAATGGCCGCCGTGCTATCCTTAAACCTGTTTATTGCTCTTAACAGAACCAGACTCTCTTTGTGAATAGAATTCAGCTGAGTATGGGCTTCCTGAGTCATACGTCTCATGGCAGCCTCTGATCTGGTGATCGAATAGTGACGACGACAAATCAAAGATCATGTTACTATGGATACAGGTAAGAAAACTTAAAGGGTGTGAAGACTTGCGCACAAAGAATCGTCTAATGCCGGTAATCTGACCTAGTTTCGAATGAGGTGTAACAGGAGTGCAAGACACCACCATCGACACACAGCTTGCTACCGTCGGTAATTAGACACTACAGCTACGGTCATACCCACAATACAGTGTACATAGCAGCGATGGACATCTCAGGTCTAGATAAAAGATAACAAGGTATCACGTTTCATTACTGTCTGTATTTTGTAGCGACAAGAAGAAAACGTCATTTGCAAGCAACGGAAAGTTAACTTTTTCAGAGCGCGGCACGCGGTTTGGGGCGAGTCTTCAATGCCTTTAATGTATTTGGAAGATTTTGGTCTGGATGGATGGCCACAAAATTGTTAATCCATCTCACTTTTCTGTACTCGATTAAGATCATTTTCAAGGTGTTATGACATCGCCAGACAGTTAAAAACTAATCTTAAAGATTAGAATCTAAAATATTCCAGATTTCAAATTGCAAACCTCATCTCAATCCCTTTCCCAAAACTTGATTTAAATATAATAAAGAAATAACATAATTTTTTTTAACCTTAGTTTTTCCTTGGCGTTGTGTTCTTGCAACATATGAATTTCATGGTCGTAATCACTTTTCAACCGTGCTATGTATTGTTTAAATTCATTCGGGGAGCCTGGAGCGGCCAAGTCCTTGGCAGGCTGGACCGGCGACCTTCTGACCCCTTTGAGCTGTGCCAATATCTCCGCTATCTTTTCTTCTTGAGTCTGTACGAGCTCCTCTTTGCTTTTCATATCCTGTTTCATACTCTCCAACTCTTTCTCCAATGTGTCAACCTAACCAGGGAAAATAAACAAACAAACAACAACAAATAAGTAAACAAACAAACAACAACAAATAAGTAAATGTCAATGAACTTCAGCAACCTCTGGTATGAGACAATCATGACCAAATTTACCTCATCAACTTAGAGGTTTGTTCACTAGATAAGGCCACAATGACAGTGATTGGTGAAGACAGCCTCAGCAACATAGCGGGTGTGAGGTACAGTAGGCTTTGTTCACTAGATGAGGCCACAATGACAATGATTGGTGAAAACAGCCTCAGCTACCTCTGGTGTGAGGTACAGTAGGCTATGTTCACTAGATAAGGCCACAATGACAGCGATTGGTGAATACAGCCTCATCAACCTCTGGTTATGAGGTATGTTCACTAGATGAGGCCACAATGACAATGACTGGTGAATATAGCCAGAAATTAATGCCTCAACAACCTCTGGTTATGAGTATGTTCACTCCATGGGGCCACAAGGACAATGATTGGTGCATTTAGCCAGTTATGAGCAAATACCTCAACAACCTCAGGTTTGAGGTATGTTCATTGAAGGAGGCCACAATGGCAACGTTCATGACAACGTCGGATGAAACCTAGTCAGTAATGGGCAAACTCCTCTGCAAGCTGTAGTATGACCGTGAGATCTCTGTGTTGAATGGAGGCCACTACGACAAGAAATGTCTTTGCTACCTCCAGCCATGGAAGTTTTAGGCTATTCTAGGCTCTAACTTGTATTATTTATGGATGTTTAGAGGCCTCTATGACATAGTTTTAAGAGCCTTGCTTGACTATGACTATAATTATGGTCTGGTATTAAGTATGGGTTTATAGAGGCCTCTATGTCAAAATTCTAAAAGCATTGCTCCTCTATGACTATTATTATGGTCCTTCACTAAGGATACTTTTAAGTCAGATTTTTAACATTTGGACAACAATTTTTTACAAACTGAATATAATTTACTATAGGAACATGTTGGCTACCTGGAAACTTTTGTATCATTATATTAGGAGTGTTAGCTAAGTGGTTTAGGCAGGTGCCTTCCAATTATAAGGTCCCGAGTTCAAGTCACTCCAAGATTAATGTATGTCGCCCAGTTACAGAGTTGCTGACAATTGACAATTCA
Organism: Apostichopus parvimensis; assembly: GCA_000934455.1. Taxonomy (NCBI): domain Eukaryota; kingdom Metazoa; phylum Echinodermata; class Holothuroidea; order Aspidochirotida; family Stichopodidae; genus Apostichopus; species Apostichopus parvimensis. Next base: position 46,186 of record KN885557.1, on the reverse strand, counting down.
TAATCATGGACGTTAAATATGAATCTAAGAGACTGACTTCGGTCAGCTTGCTGCTTTGATAAGCCAATGATGGCTTCTTCGCAAGTTCCTGCTTGCAGGAGGATCTAAAATACAAACATACAATACAAACAAAAATCTACAAATTTTCAACCTGTACTATAAATTTAGTTTGATGTAACAGGGGCATTTTTACTACCTCTCGTTTGTAATTCTTCAGCTGGTCTTTGTACTGTTCTCGGATAGACTCCTGCCGTGACTGTTTGGCCTTGCTCTGGTTTTCAGTGACGTCCAATCGATTTGCATATTCGTCCTGCTTGTCTGCGAACGGAAGAGAGCGAGAGAGATGAAACAATGCGATTGTCAAAAACGGATATCAAGGTGAGTACCTTTGTTGAAAGATCAAATATTTAGGTGTATTAAACTAAACTTACTGAATACAAATTACCATTAATAACAAAAATATGGTCTCTAGGAATATGAGAGATTTCAAAAAAATTAACCATGATAGAAGGGTGTTGGGTGTGGGGAAGGGTTCAGGGGGGAGGAGAGCTGGAGAGGGCGATCAACGATACTGTCAATGCAGGTATACTGTTTGACTGTCAGCTCTGCCTTAATGACATAAGCAAGCAAGAAATATTCCTGTATCTAAATGTGAAATGTTCAAAGAGTAATTTAAAATATGTTAAATTCTTGGAAATGATTACAACAAATAGGAAAGTCAATTTAATAAAGAGAGAAATCTGTGAAGATCTGCGCTATTGCGGTACATCATATAGCGTAAAAGATGGAAATGTATTGCTATGTAATATTTCATATTTATATAGTGGGTGTGTAGCCGTGGTAACAGTAGAATTTGTGTTACTTATCACCTGTCATTTTAAACCAATCAACGAAGGTGTTGAACGTTCGTATGCTGGTGATTGGTAATAACATGAAGTAGAAATTAAACAAATTTCTACTTTCTGAAGGTAAATGAATAGTAAAAAAAGTGTATTCCAACGATATGAGCAGAGGGTAATAATAATACATGGATTTGATCAACCGTCCATGCGATCAATATGATCTGATGGTGAATAATGTGTTAGTACATGGTGTACTTAGATGATCTCATAGGGCTAATGAAAGTGATCTAAAAATTGATCTGAAAAGCAGTGGCGGAGCATCCATACAGTCAGGGTGGGGGGGCGGATGCCCCCCCTGACGGACTCAAATGGACTGCTGGCGCCCTTTTCAGCTTTTTACCACTTTTAACTTATTCGCGATTATTTACTTTTTTATTACGCTCTCATCTACCTATTGACATTTGTCACATTTTGTTGGCGATGGCACCTATTTATTCTTCGTTTATCTAGGGAGTATCTTTACTCAAAAAATTTCTGTACGCTCCGTGCCAACCTGTGGTGGCGCTCCGCTTAGGTAGTGTCAAAAGCGCCCCTACAGACCATTCTCGACCCCCCTGACCAATACCCCTAGCTCCGCCACTGCTGAAAAGTGAATAATCGGTTAGTAAATGTTGTACTGTAATGATCTGAGTAGAGGTAATACCAGTAAATGGAACTACAGAGTCAGAAGTGATTATGTGATCTGATCAACCGTCCATGCGACCAAAATGATCTCAAGTTGAATAATCTGTCAGTAAAATGTTGTACTCTAATGATCTGAGTAGAGGTTATACCAGGAAATCTCATGTTAAGTATAATCTCTGTTAGTAATGAAGTAATCTGATCAACAATTAAAGTGATTAAGAGTGTGTGACTGGTAAACGCAATATCTTACAGAAACTAGTAAAGTTGTGTGAATTCATCCTGTAAGCAAAAACATAAAGAAAACATAAAGTTCAACCAAATTAGATGAACCAGAGAGAAACCAAAGAAATTGATCAACATTTATCTTATTAGTACCACTTGATAAGATGATGCAAGAATTCTTCTTCTTCTTCTTCTTCGCTATAGACATGCGTCATCCTCTCAAATTCTTTAACTCCAAATAGCAAAACTTGATTTATGATGTTCAGCTAAGAATAGTTCATTCCGGGGGAAGTGAAAACGTTAGAAAAATTCACTCCTCATGAAAAATAAACACTCTCGTAGAGAGGGAGATGCTGTCTGCATAGTGGATTCTTTAGTTGTTTAAAGCAGCATTTTGCGTTTGGTCGCCGTTTTCTACTTTTTTGACAAGTCCATCGAGTTTTTTAAATATATCAATCACAAAACAGCAAACTAAGATATTAGCCAAGTTTTTCCCTGCCAACAACATTCATTGGCGAGTAATTAAGGATATTTGTAGATAATGAGAAAAGTGTCCACGACAAATTCCACATTTAAAATTAATCGCATACAGTCCCCCCAAACCCACTAGTTTGAATTCAACCAATCAGTGATGCAGGTTTAGTTATGAGCCGTTGCTAAAAATAGATTCAAGACTTTGCGTTGGTACAACCAGGGAGTTGTTATGGAACTCCCTGGTACAACTGCCATATAGTGTTTAAATATTCATATTATGGGCGAGGTTTATTGGGATCCCAACGGAAAATATCTTGGAGAAAAACAAAGTTGAAAGTTGCAAATTTTTCGACTTTAATGCCACCATTTGAAGTAAGATTTAAATAGATTAGCTAGTTATGTATGTCGTTATGGCATAGTGGAGCCAGTGAGGTTGAGAAAAATCATAGAAAAGGATGCAAAATGCTGCTTTAAAGACAGTGTATGAGTAGATATCAAATTTAGAAAACTGGCTATAAATATCTGGAATTGGCAACAAAAGCATTGAGGATCAAAAACAAATTCTATAGCTATGAACCTACCTGCGAAAACTACCTGGAAAATACAATCTGAGTTTTTTGATCAATCACAATTATATTTTTGAGTGATATTAGGTAGGATTGGGTAAAACTAATAATGACCCAACCCAAAAAGCGGTTTGAAGTTATGCTCACCTAAAGCATCGTTAAGTTGACAGTCCAAGTTATCCAATGCTATGTTTAACTTGGTTATGGTACTCTAGTAAAAAGAGAAAATCAAATAAACATCATTACCGGGTGAAAATAAGTCACAGAAAGATAAGTTTAACATTTCAAAGACTGTCAAGAAAAAATTCAAAGGAGAATAAGCCAGTTGTCTGCTTTTTCGCCAATTATGCGTCAATATAAAGCGTTCCGACCCCCCCCCCCCATGTGTGCAAAATCAACGTGCGGAGTGACAACTTCATTTTTCGGATTTGCCAAAGGGTCTACAAAGATTTGTCTATTTCCAAGATGAGGTGACAGATAACCATCCTTTCAGATAAATATCCTTTCACCCTTGAATTTGCACTATAACTACTTAAACCATTAATTGCTTTTTCGGTAAAGGTCTCATCCGGGTCGTTAGATATACAACGTCAAAAGCTAATCAACGGAAGATGCAAACGAGGAGCAGCCTAAGGCTAAATTAACTTGTGATTTAGTGTGCTCTACCAATAGGATGACTTAAAGGTCTGCTGTATAGACCCCAACTATAGCACGCTATCATGGAAAAGTGTATTGAAATTACGAAATCGACCTGTCTTGGTCGTAAAATGACCTCTTTTTGACCAAGTAGTCTGCAATGCCTGCCACAAATCTTTTCTTGTATAAGGGACTTTGTGTGAAACGCTGTATGATTAACTACACTGTAGACATGAACATATTTCCACACAGTGTTTACACAAAGAGCCTTATGGTGTTAAGAAGCTATGCAGGCTAATCTTAGAGCCTGAGGTGGATTTAGGACCGTGGCCGGTCGATTACGTAATCGCAAAACTTTCCTAGAGTTGATAACGCAGATCTTTAAAGGGACAGGAAAGGAAATAATCATAAAAATATGCAACTGTGGTCTTAATGTTCATCCTACCAATTCATATTTTGATTATTCTAAATGAATGCTACAGTTAAAGAATGCAGTTGCTATGACAACGATTTACCTGGCAGTCTTCCACTTCAGCCTCTAAAGAAGCGACCTTCTCCTGAAATTCTTTCTCTTGGGTTTCTATCTTCTCATTCAACAGTTTGCTGTCTTGTTCAGCTTTGACTGTAGGACATTTAAATCACTTAAAAACATCAAAAACATATTTTGGCTTATAGAAAATAAAAATTGTTTTTCACTCAAAATAATAGCACATGCAGTCCAGTGAAGGGGGTTATTGCAATATAATACATAATGACTGCTTCATATGGTGATTTAAAATTGATGTTATATGAATATGCATG
>KN885557.1:7764-17784 GCA_000934455.1 Apostichopus parvimensis | reverse complement strand
AAGTCTCCAACGATGATGAGGAATTCTGAGTTCTGACTTTAGTACGTGATGTCTTTAATGTCTTGTAATTTTATACCTAATGTGATCCTACTGTATATCGCATTCTGCTATCATTGATTAATCTTGGGAGAGATTGTGCTTCTAGTCTCCATTAGCCGAGAGCAAATCTGTAGTTTGTAGTACCTGAAATGTAAAAGTTTCATTAGGTGATAAAAAAAAAAAAAAACCCACACAGAGGAAATTTGAAGTTGCTTGAAAGAAACTAATGAAATTCACAGCTCGTTTTCTCTGTCTTTTGAACGAATACCAGGGATTTTTTTAGCACAGTCGCTAAGAGTAACTAAGCATTGAAACCCCCAGAGGTGTAAGAGAGTATTTGATTGCCATGGCGACTCGAGAGGCGCAGTTATCATTCTAAGTACACGCCAAGACTAATAGCGGACACTGAACTCACACCCTCTTGACGAGAGCACAAAACTACTCACTTTAATTTTTGCAAAATATCTACCTCACTCTTTTTTACTTCCACTGATATTCCATAATTATAATTATAATTGTGAATGCGTCATAAGGCTACAAGCTTTGTAATGTTAATAATGAAACAAAATTCTAGCCTTCTCTTTTAATTTTTTTTTGTATTTTTTTTTTGTAATCATTCTCATATGACCATATCATATTGAACTAAATATTCCTGAATATGTGCCAGCATATATATACTGTACATGTTGAAACATAAATTGAAACTAATTGAAACTAGATCTGTATACATGTATATGTACAGTGCATCTTGCGATAAGTAAATTTGTGAAGTGTGCCAAAGCAGATACGTGTATGTGATAGGATATTGATCAAATTTTTTTAATGCTATTTCGAAGTTATACAACCCTGTAGCAGTGTAGGCCATCAGCTTGACAAGACAAGTTTCATTTATAGCAAAAATTAAAAAGTCTACATGATTGAAATTTTCAAAAAATGAGCAATGTGAATATACTAAAATGCAAAACTGTCCAGGTTCTATTAACTTTGAGTGGGAATTCTTTTGAGAATAAATTATCTTTAAATGAAAAAATCAAGAGCCCTGTATTATTAGTTTGATTAGTTGTAATTTATTTCATTCTCAAACAGAGAAAAAGAACTTGTTTGTAAACTGTTTTTATTTACTGCAAAAAGCCTGTGTATGTAAAAATATTATAAAAGTCAGAAGTTCCTGACATTTTAATCCTAGCAGGATCTTCTTCGGAGACTACTGTATCTGCAACGAAAACAAACTAAGAACACATTGTGAGACGCAGATGGTAAGACGGCTAAACTTGACACGAGCAAATGAATCTAAGCCAAATTTTATTCTTGGTAAAAAATTGACATAAAATTTGGCACACATTAGTATAACATTGGTAACACACATTCTTCTTCTTTTTTTTTAGCACAAAACGCAAATTGGTTAAACATGAAAGATGAAAGTTATATTCAATACATTGTATTCGCAGTTCGTATCTCATTAAAAAAAGGAGTTTGGATGCTACCTCCACAGTTCTCGAACTCTCTATGAAGAATTTAGAACAGGTCACAAAAACTGAACAGTTGGCTTCTTTTGGTCCTTCACGTCAATCCTGTCTATCAAACCAGACAACTTTAATAGTACGGTAGAAAAAAATCCAAGTTCAAGACATGGCACGATGTCAGGGTCTTTCTGAAGCAACCATGCAGAGATGAGGAAGACGATGTCGTTTAATCTCTGTCGTATATAGCTGTCACGCTGTGACCAGATATTAACGACTTTACTACTATCCATCCGATAGTTTATATCTTTCCATTACTGCTTCTGTACAAACATCGGGAGGGGTTAATTTTGTTTAAACTATGCTGGTTTAATTACGTCGTTAACGACGCGGCAATTACGAGAATGTCGTAGGGCCGTAAAGATACACGTAGATCCCTGGCATGGACATATAAACATACCCTCTCGTTATGATGGTATGTCAAGATTGCAAGCAATGTTCATAAATATAAACTCTTGCGGGGTGTACGGCATCCATCCCTTAGAGGTCATTGCACTTTCAGAAGGAGGGTACTGTAGTTTGTTTAGGTTGCTTACAAGATTTTGATCTGCATGGCAGAAAGTTTGTGTCAAAACTGAGACCAGTGTCAAGGAAAAACAGATGACCTTTTACAATAATTAGTCCATTTGGAAATGTTTAACATTAATTTTTATGCAAAAATTGGTCAAATTTTCAAATATGAAAATTTGATTTGAGTAATTATAAATGTCACTAATACAGAGTCAATGTACTGTAATTTTACAAGGAGCACAGTATAGGTATATATATATTGGAGGTATACATGTACATACATGTAATTAACATACCATGCTTTATGAAGGTAATTTATTCATTTCCTGGTAACACATTAGCTGACTTCCCTTTTAAAATAATTATTCCATTTGGAAATGTTCAACATACAGTTTATGCAAAAATTGGTAAAAATTCCTTTAATTTTCAAATATGAAAATTGATTTGAGTAATTATAAATTTCACTAATACAGTGTCAATGTACTGTAGTTTTACAAGGAGCAGGTACATATTGGAGGTATATATATGCATATACATACATGTAATTAACATACCATGCTTGTTGAAGGTAATTTATTCATTTCCTGGTAACACATTAGCTGACTTCCCATAAGGAAATCCGGCTATGCGTATCATTCTGTTCACTTCAACTTGTGATCTGTAATTACATATCACACATACGGTAGGCACTTTAGGAAGTCAATTATTATTTTCAAAAAAAATGCGGTTTTGAAATGGCTAAACATATACATAATGTATATGGTTGGATTGAATAGTTTTCACTATGTCAACAAACAAAGACAAACTAATTGTTTTACTTAACCTGAACTGGTTTATAGCAGCTAAAATTTGGACCAGGACACTAACCCCTCTGTATTCAGGAAAGAACTGAAGAATGTTCAGTAGCAGAACATCTAGTAAATTGCAGTATGGCAAGTTAATGCAGGTTCTGAATTATGACCAATGTACAGTGTACAGTTAAAATTCAAGTTCGTTCCATATCAAAAGAAGATTCTGTGTTGTAATTCAGTAGGTTTGCCAGTCATCTTGAGGACCCAAGAAAAGTAAGTTAGGAGCAGAACAAAGTCCTGAGCAAACAAAGGAACAACACAAAGGCTTTAAGAACAAAGTAACCAGGATGATAGATTCGGAACGGGTGTAAATGGGCGTTGTCCAGGAAGCGAGGGCGCAGTGCCTAAATCGTTCCAATGTGTAGTTAGGTAGATGGGAAAGTGCAGATGTGGAGTGGGGAGACAGGTACAGTAAGAACCATCGCTCGTAAATCCCCAAAACCAGTAAGTTTTTTGGGAATCTGTCTGTATCCATCAGTTTGGGTCAGGCGTGTTATTCAATGATTCCACTACTGTATCTACCGTAGAATCAATGTTTGCTGATAATGGTGTAGTTATAATACTGTAAGTACTGATTAACAGAATTTTAGATAAATATTACAAAGTAAAACCAAAAGTGAAATCAAATATGGTTTGACCTTTTTGTACTACATTTATGATCATCTTTCTGTATTTATGGATAGTGAAGCATGGGTTAGGTTTTAATATAATATGTGTAAAATGAAAAGTTGAAAGAGAAACTGGATCGTTGACGCTCCATTGAATTCCGTTTTATGTTTAACACGTATTGCGGTTTTACAGTGTGGCAGGTATAATTGTTACAACTCATGTCATGTGTAGGGGATGTACTGTACGTATTCGTATTCCGTGTAGCCCAATCTGGTTGGAATTGTTTTTTTGGACGAATCGATGAAGATAAATTGGAAAGATATTGGTTAGGGAGGGCCAAAAAAAGTAGACAGAACTTTCATCGGATGGAAGCGGTAATAAACAAGAACCAAAACGGAGGAGAGCTAGACTTCAACCAGGGGAAGGGGCAGGGGGAAGCAGGGGGGTTAATTACTCCATGAAATCTAAAAAATGTTCATGTGTAAAAGGAATTGTGACTTGAAAACTATGAAATGAAGCAAGGGGTCATTAATAGGACAGACATAAACTTGCGAAAGAATTTTGATTGAAAACTGCTCGCGAGAGTAATGCAATGCACATTCAGTGTGAATTAGCATAAATATTCTGCAACATTACATGATATGCATCCTTTTCCAAAAAGTTATCTCTTGACAAATAGTGCATACATTTTTTTTTAGGAAACCCCCCCCCCCCAAAAAAAAATGTCCGTAGGAGGTAACTTGTACACTGCCATCTCCATTAGATTTGAAAGAAACAAGTAGAGTGATTAAGAATGAATATTTAAGAATGTTGTGTTTCATATTCATGACGACTCATAATTATTTTACATAATGTATCTTGAATGTATCTTGTACCTATTTACACTACACACTGAATATTACACTCGAAAACTGAAGAATAGCAGATTGAACAGGAAATGCATGCCTATGTATTGAATAGTTTCCTGTCATTTCCTGTACAAGCTAATCTTTACACATGTATGTATGTATGTGGATTGATCATTAAAGTTAAAAATAGGATGCATATATCGTGTTCACCGTTTTACAGCATTCGACAGGTAGTACGTGTCAACGTCATTTGTATACAAGAGACATTCAATATCTTTGTAGCATGCTGGTCGAATGCAGAATGCGCATTTACGATAATAATGATGATGATAGTGATACATTACTACGGCAGATAGCGAAATACTACCCTTTGCATTTCAAAACCAATATCTTAGATACATTTCCTGTATAGAAGGCGTGTACAGCAGAAATCTATCATTCCAATACAGAGAGCCATTCGAGAAGCTGATTCATTTTGATTAGCTACTTGATTCTTACGAATTCAACCAGACTTGGAAACTTCATGAGTCGTCATGTTTCATTGAGTGGAAACTGCTACCGTATGTTGTAGTAAGTAAACAGTTCTAAGCAATTCACAGTAGTAATTGATGATAAAGTCACCATGAAATTAATATTTGTCGAAAGCTACAGTACTGTCCTCCATCCGTTATGACCTCTCACTGGACGCATGCACGTATCCAGCATTTCTAGTGAAAGAAAAAAATTTGGAGCAAGACTAACAAATGTGTTTTTGATTTTTTGGGAACCCTACACCTAGATGTGTTAGAACACTACTTGTGTGTTAGTGTACTGGGTTTGTGTTAATACAGTATACCTGTCCCCTTACTACTGGTGAATACAAGAAGTCTACAATTTTAGTACAGTATGTCAGTTAAAAGGATCTGTCGAGCTTCATATTAACTGTATTGAAAACTATGTTTGGTTATAAACTGTGTCGGTGTCCCCGCAAGCTTTCAAAAAAGTCCTTCTTGCATAGCAGCAGTCCATATCATCTCAGTCATAGACGTCTCCTGTAGTCATGGATACATGTGTGCAAGTCACCCTGCGGTCCTTGATGTGCTCTACCTCCATGTTTTATGTCATGTCAGCGGCCACCCTCATATTGTAGTTATATTCTCTCTTCCCCCCTCCCCCCTCATCATACATCACTTGATAATCAGCTTTCTGACTGTTGAAGCCCTGACTCCATGTTTGTACAATGAAAGATAATCTCCCCACTGTCTGCCTGTGACATGAGTATCTGTTGATTAATGATAGTTTGATCCACCAACCCCCTCTGTACACATTATTCAACACTTCAGCATGCTACCAGAATGTTATATTTATTGTTGATATCACTCTCAGTTAACTACTGTATACATTAGACATAACATCTTCCTTCCTTCCAGTGTTGTCTATACAAGGTCAAATGTTCTGACAGTCTATTGGATTATGTGTATAACAAATTGTCTGTTCCTTGTCAATATGTTGCTGGAAGAAACATAAGTCGTCGCCATGGAGACGGAGAATTGCTTTTAAGAGACACTACATAGTATATAGACATGTGTGTATGTTATATATCTTTGTCTTATCTGCAAATATTGACTGGTGGTTCAGTGTCATCGATTTAAGCACTGTATGATTATTAACATATTGTACCCATGTAGATGTATATAGGATCATCTAGCATTGTAGTGTTTTTTTGTGTGTCTATATTGTTGAAGTGTATTTTTTTTTTGGTCTAATGTTATTTTTTGACGGTACATCCACATGTACCTTGACAAAATGCCTATAGTGCTGTTCAGCATTCTAGTTTGTTTATATATATCATTCTTCCTTCTTTTTTTCCTTTTTTTTACCCCTTTTCTTCTTGTGTTGTCGTTGTTGTAGTTTTTTGCTCTTTTTAATAGTCTACTACATTTAATATGCATATGGTTATGAATACATATTTCATTTTGTACAAGCAAGAAGCTGTTAGGGTAGCAAGTCCCTGGTACAAGTCTGTTCCTCCTCTTCCAGGGGGAAGGGAAAGGGGGGGTATATTTTCAGAAAAAATAAATGTAAACTGAAACTGATATTGGTGGTTCTGTGGTTGTAGCTCAATTCCCCTATTTCTGGGGACGGTCCCTGGATATCATAGACCATCTGGTGATAAAAATTGACCTCAGATTACATGTTCTGTCATGGATCATTAACAAAGTCTGGTGAAAATTATTCTCAAATTTCTTTTCAAAGGCCCAGCATAATTTAAATTTGAACAAAAATGCCTGTTTTTGGAGGATTATTACGGAATTGTGTTATTTTGCCATGATCATGGAAACAGCAGTAAATATTGATTTATGCCCGCAAAATCCCACCTGTCCTGTAAAACATATTGTGAAGATACTGCTTTCCCATGTCAACGTCAGAGTGGGCATAAACAAAATCATGTCCTTGGATTTCCTGAAAAAGATCAATCCATTGTATTGGAGCTGTTACATTAGGGCAGAAGATGTCTTCCCATGAGGCATTGAAATTGAAGGTTTTTTTTTAATGTTTTGTTTAAATTTTATTCAGTTGTTCAGCATATACATGTAGAATATTATATGTCCTAGAACAGTAAAACAAAAGTGAATTTATGCTGATCCCAGAATTCAATTTGAAATGAACAATAAATCTAGCAAAATTTTAGTACTGAGGACTAGTCACTTTTATTTTAATTCCTTCATCCTCTACTTTCATAGCTCAATAAATCACAGTAAATGTTGGATTTACTGAGAATGGAATGATTTTATAATTTTAAGCTGTAATTTGTGTTCATTCATTGCTGCTTATAATGACCAAGCTACGTATATAATATGTATCCAAAACTGGATATCACTTAATCAGAACAGATGTTCCCAATTCCCAGGGATAGTCCCGGGATTTCAAGTGCTGTCTGCAGCTTAAAAGATTTTATTTACCATCCCCAGGATTATCCCTGAAATTTTTAAAAAGGTGTAGATAATTTCAGTTTACCTGTTAAGCCTACCATTCAGCAGCTGGAAGTGTACAGAATAAGTGTTGATTGTTTACTGTAAGCAGTACAGAAGTAAATTTCAGTAACATGGCTCACAGATAAAGGCAACCCAGATCATTTAATATTTTCGTAAAGCCTGTATTTCACGCACAGCATCGTTTTCCATTTAGTGATGAGAAATAAGGCTTCCAGCGGCCTTCAAGATATTGGCAACATTGTAATTTTGTAACTTCAGACTAAATAGTGTCCGGTTGAGGTGTTCTAACGTTAAGCATCAGACCACCAAAACATGAAGAGACCCTCAAAATGCCTTTCATTAAAGTAACATTGTAGGTACTAAACTTTGATGTCAATATGGGGGGGGGGGGGAGAGGAGGAGAGGGTCATTATCAATATGTCCATGAACTTCCTGGTCAAAAATATGGTCATCTTATTATAATGTAGCCATCTGGTTTTTAAATTCTTTACATGACCTAACGATGGTACCATTTGTTGAATACTTCGTCTGTGAATACATCATTACCTTTCATATTTTTAAGGAATTTCAAAAGGTTAAAGAAAAGATTTCCCTTTGCAGTGGCCGTATGATATCACCCATTAAAAATTATAGCAGGTTGCCAGACATGACGTGTTAAACTAGGGTATCTCTCAAATGGGAGCCGGTCAAATTATGAATTATATCACTGATTGTCTGTGATTTATGGATACTTATTTCGTTATCTCTCTTGGAGAATTTTTCACCAGTTGAGTATATATAGACAATCAGATTGTGAAGAATTCAGTACACAATGCAACTTGACTCCATGCAAAGTGTCTGTTTTTACATTTCCTATTGCTACTGTACAGTATAATTAAACCACTCAAACACTCTACTTGCTGATTGTATGAACACGTTATGTACATTCTTTCTACACTTCCGATTCGCACCAAAAACCGACAGAAAAGTAATTATCCCTTCCTATCGTCTTTCGTGATGCCTACACCGACATAATCAAACACATCGTCGCTTTAAACATCACCGATGCAACAGAAAACCCCTCTGGACTGTAAATTGACGGTCAGTTCTCATAAATTCCTAGAAATCCTGTCAGTGTAAATAGAAAGAAGAAAAAAGAAGAAAAAAAGTCTCCATATTCATTCATCGTCATTGCATCCTCCTCCTCGACAACTCTGTGAGGAGATTCCGTTACAATTCACACCGTGCCGGCCTCATTTAATTCTACCTGCTTGGGATTGTTTGTAATAATTATGTACCTACTCTTCAATTTATGCCTTGTCTATTTCTCCTACTCCTCATCTGCCTGTGCCGTGCATACTGTGTTGTACTGTGTGCAGTATGTATACTCCTTCGTTATAGGCCACCACGTAAAAACGTGTAGAAACCTCGGCATCATCTCATCAGGATGCCATGGCAACCGTCCCCGTCATCAGAGTCAAATTCATCGCAGAGTTGTTTTATGTCATTGGGGGAAGAGGGAAAAAAATAAATAATCATCATGCATTCAGAGAGAGAGAGAGAGGTTCTGTCACAACGAGAGACGGCCGTGGAAGTGCTTTGCGATCAGCGAGGTTTTAATGTACGAGGTGTAGACGTAGTGAACGGCAATTAGAGTTGTGTAATAGATTGTGAAACATGCATCATTTGTTAATGGGCGCTTTGGGTAACATCTAATGCTCGCCTCCTTGTTCATTAGAAGAATAATTCTCTCTGTTGGGGTTTATCTAGTTCACACAAGACGGAAAAGGTTAGTCTGTACGGTTAAATTTTAATGAGTGGATTTGTTTTTCTCATCGTCTTTCAAGAAGATCTTGATACTCTACCTCTACGGAATTCAACGCAGTGTGGGAATGTACTGGTATTTAATTGTAGGCATAAGAGTAGTTCGATCAGGTGTCTTTGTGTTGTATGTAAAAGGATTGGAACACTTTTGTCGTAGCCATACGTCCTGCTGTTACTTAGCAACGACCGTGTGATATGTGAGTGGAATGTGTATCTTGTAATTATAAATGCTCAAAGAGAATGACAATTGTGTCAATGACGAACATATGGAAACCATTTTTTAACCCATTAATTGTTTCTGTGTAAATTTTAATTTAAATTAATTCAGTGATAATGCTTGAAGGGTTGATGTTGGCAAGAGTACTGGCATTTGTTCTTGGCCCTTGCCTCTTCCTCTCTTTACCTTACCCCAAGGATTGTTGCTGACATATTTTCCTTTTTTTCCCTCATCACCCTTGTGGTAATTTACTTTCATAAAATGGCCCAAGGTTTTCTGTACAGTGTTTGCCTTTAATATGTTAATGTGAAGGATACAGAAAAGTCCTCGTCCTCTACCTTCTTCTCACCCCCATCCCCCTCCCTTCCACTTATCACTCCCTTCTATTACCTACCCACCCACCCACCCTCTCCCCCTCCATACCATACCATGCACATTACATTATGAGATCAGTTGTCAGTGTGTGACATACAACATTAGATCCATACAGACAGTGGCAGTACTACTGTAGGTATTAATGTCGTCCAATGTGTTACATACAACATAAGATCCATGCAGACTGTTGTCCACATGTGTGACATACAACATTGGATCTATGCAGACTTGTCCACATGTTAAATACAACGTCGGATCCATGCAGGCTGTTGT
>KN885556.1:74546-86011 GCA_000934455.1 Apostichopus parvimensis | reverse complement strand
ACAATTGGATTACATTGAAGCAACTCCCAACCCTAACGGACATTTCGTTCTCAAGTTATCTTAACCTTTGTTGACCTTCGATCACATTACCGTTATGTTTGGAAACGATCCCTTACCCCATTCACAACTACTCCCAAAATATCAACCATGTCGGACCCTGTCAATGGGAGTTATTGCTGTTTTTAATATATTGGTTTTTGGCATCTAACTGACCTTTGGTGACCTTTGCCGGCACAAAAATCAATAGGGTTCATCTAGTCACTATGGGCCACCCACCCACCAAGTATGGTAGTGATCGGTAATTCCCTTGTTGAGTTATCGTGCATACAAGCTAAAGCGTCACACACACACACACACACACACACATACATACATACATACACACACACGCCAACCTGAATACATAGGTTCCTTTGCTTTCAGCAAGGAACCAAAAATACTTTGGATTCACTAGCAGGAAGTCAAGGGGGAAAGTTTTCACACTTAACAAAAGTTGTAGGAGGTACTGGATGGGTGGGCTAGGTTGATCAATGGGTGACAAAACCATTAGTAGGGTTAAGGCCATTCAAAACACAGTTATGTCTAGACATGTTTTAAGCGTGGTTAATTCGGGGGTAAGATCACGTAACTACTTTTGCATTTATGCAGTGACAATGCAGTACCCTGATTGTTTTTGGAATGTACTATTTCATAGTAGGAAGTCACCTGTTCAAGATGAACGTATAAGCATACCCAGGGTCCATGAAGGAAAGTTTTGTGACTTGAAATGAAACGGATCTTCAATTGTGCTGCATTAAAGCTAGTGTTGGTTAGTAATTCAAGATATGTTGATTGGTAAAGCAGCTAGTATGGGGTTCTCAAAACTTTGCTTGGAAATTACCAATGGGGTCCTCTACAAATGGAATTATAATCCTTGTTGGTAGCAATCGCCTGTGTATTCACCTTACATACCCACAACTGTTACAAGCAGAATATATAAACTATGGCTTCATGTTAATCTTGACTTGAACAAAGTTGATTTCAACTTCACACAGGGAGTGAGACGGGACACACAAAAATATTTCAGATAAGATATGATTAGTTTCCCCTACATGTATTTAACTTGCAAACCATACATTAAATGATTATGAATCAAGCACAAGTATCCAAATAAAAAATGATAGTATATCCTCTACTTGAGCTAAAACATGGTTATGTGATAACAGAAAAAAAAGCTCCCTGTACAAGGCTACTACTTTAAAGAACCTCACCCACTGATGGCTAAATAACAAATTTCAGGGTTCAAAAATGGGGCTTGTACCTTCTTTCCTTAAAATAATTCCGTTGATAGGAGCAAATTAATCCAACCTTCAGATGTATTGCAACATAAGAGGTTTCAATTACAGATGAAAGCATGTGTAAAAGCAGAAAAACAGCATAGTTTGTGTAACTTTTTGTAATTAGTAATACTATTTTTGAATGAGAATCCATAGTGCAAAGAAATTTCAACTGACATTAAGGGAAGGTATTCAATTTTCTTGATAGCTTCATTCCAAGTTGTAACAAAGTCAATGGCCAAAGACGAAAGGTGTTTTTGTGATGATAATTTTAATTTTCTGTCAAGCTTAACAATAAAATTCTTCCCAGTAACTAACGTTTGTTACCATGTAATCAAAGTAACTTGGCAAAAACAACAAAAGATGGTGCAAAGGAGTTATGTTCAGAAAGCATTTGAGAAACTATTTCCAATCCATTGCTAACATTTTGTTGAAAGCCTCTTCCTAAAGGTCTCCCTTGTTACATGTTTTAGAAGTCACAACAGAAAGAGGAACTGGACTCGCGAGACGTAAAACATAATGCTTGGTCTCGTTGGTGGTCAATTCCACTAAGTCATTTCTTGCACAATAAAGTGGACCCATTCCTAACCTTCACAGACTCTTCTGTCTAAGGAGGGATCTTTCTGCCTTTTCTCATATTCTTTCTTTCTTGGTGAACAAATTGAGCTGTATTCTACTTCTTTTAGCTCCAGTATACATATTTTTTTCAAACTTGACAAAGCTGCTTTTTGTTAACCGATATTTGCAAAATGAATAGTTTTATCAAAAGGAGGTATAAGGCACATTGTTTCTACGACTGTCTCTTATCAAGCAGAATGCTTTCATATCTGTAGATCTTTCTTTAAAATACTGACTTTTGCTTTTATCAAATTGTTTTAAGATTCTGGCCCCCTGATATGACCATTTTTTGGTTTTTTTTTATATTATATGTATATAAGCATTTGAAAGGTAAAGAGTTGGAAGCATGGATTCATTGATACTCTAGTTCTGATGTACTTAATACCAATCACAAATACAAAAATTTGTTCTATATAGAATTTTTAAATGAATGTAATTCAACGATGACATGTACTTTCAAACCACCTTACTGGAGCTAGGCATTGCCACTGTCTTGAATGAATCAGGGTTGCCCTGTAACATACTAATAATCGTAGCTAAGGAACAAACTTTTACTCTTATCAAAGTTATCCACTGAGCCCTTGTCCTTGATTAGGTATTAATAGTTGAATGTCAACCTTAATATGCTGGAAATGATCTATCCACAGAGAATGTAACGTCCATCCCAAATGATCCGAGAGCAACCACCAAATACACTGAACAAACTGTTCACTTGACTAATAAACTTCCTGGCATGAACAGAATGTATGTATGTATGTATTTTTCAAGTTTCAATAAGTTTGAAGTTGGATATTAAAGAGAAGTGCCATAATGAATGGCCACTAGGAAATACATCTTTAAGATCTCTCTCTTCCGATTAGCACATCACATATGGTAATAGAGGGCACCCTACAAGAATTAGTCCACGACATCACACCACTGCCAGGTTTGTCCGAGCAGCTAACTCTCTACGAGTTTCATGAGAATCATTCCTTGTGAATACCAGATAGCAATCTATTAATAACCTTAAAACTACGCTTGGAACTTCAGTAGCAGATTTACTGGGACTGGATCACGGATGTAAGCTGCTGTTTTTTTTCCTTGTTTTGGGTATCATTATAAATTTGCTTTTCCTCAATGTCGAAGCCACTGGTGATGTCATCGGAATGGAATGAAATTGCCCTGAATTTTGCAATTTGAGATCCGGGGAGTAGTACATTCATTTCCCGTAGAATTTCTTGTTTAACAAGTAAATAAGGAGATTGACGTTAATTTTAGCTCTTCCAAACATCGTTGTTACTGCGATGCCCTCGTACTGTAACTGGAGAAGGTCCTGGTGGTAACAGAAGAATTTAAAAAAAACAATCAATGAATGGAAGGGATATTCCTCTAAAGTGATTTAAATATTCATTTTCTCTTTCAAACAGTATTTTTGGGGTGTAATCGGAATTATTTCTATCCATAGCATGATCACATTTTATTGCAGCTTGTTTTAGCTTAACCCCTTTAACGTTCTATTTTGATTCAAGTCATGAAATTTCATGGCAATATGGTCTTTGCTTGTTACAGAATTGTTCCTGTTTATTCCTGTCCTTATCGGGTAATGTGCTTAAATAGCATTGCAACTGAGTCAAACAATTAGTCTCTTGCAGTAATAAACTTACCTGGAATACCAGGTCGACCGAGTCCATTCGGACTCCCAGAAACTTGGCAGCGACAATAAATACACCTGCTTTGTCACTTGGGTTGATCTCAAACATGACATTCTTAAAGCTGTAAAAACCAAACAAGAGATTTAGAGGGGTTAGGATGTGAAACAATTTACTTGATAATAGTCATTTTTACTACATTGGAACTCAATAGCAACATCAAAATTTTTTTCAAAGTGTAACTCAATGTTCCACGCAGCATTTACACCAGATCGGTTACTGTAACTATTCATGATTGCCTGAAGGTTCGATCTTTCTTGATGTTTGTTACAAAAAGAAATCTGTTACTTTAAGATAACTAATATTATAGCAGAATATTATATACCATACTGTGAAGTCCAATGTCCAAATACCTCAGTTATTGCACTATTGTTGTGTTACTTCTAAGTACAACCATTGCAAACATTAACTTATACAAAGCATGTCTTAGAGTAAATTTCAGTTTCTTAAACATCACATAACTATTTGGGAAAGTTTTCACATATCATTAAACTTTCTTGCAAATAATATTTTAATATCAAATAAGACACAAAGGTAGTTAATCAATTTGCAAGTATTATTATTTTGAGGAGTAGGGGGGGGGGGGAAGGGGGACTGACCATCTCAATATGAAGAATGCCAATCACTGTAATTTCCGAACTCACAATTGATGTATTCCTGTATACTGTGCGACAATGTAAAGTGAACAGAAGTTTTAAATGAGACTTTTCCTATGTCGATGCTGTGAAGCCGAATTTCTGAACTACTATTTATAATATAATGATTGAACTTTCTCTAGATATATGGATGGTCCATGGGGGTGGGGGTGGGTGTGTGCTGCACAGAGCATGACCAAGGGAGGGGGTAATAGGAGGGTGGATGTAGAATCTATCTGATGTACAGGGAGCACTTACTCTGATGGACTCTTCAGGCCCTCAATTTCCAAGATGACACCCTTCTCATGAAGCTTGGCTGCATTGTACTTAACACCATTCTTACCCTTGGATTCTTTAGCTTTGGAATGTCGCCTGTTGATAACAAGGATGCAACAGAAACATAAACAAACATCCCACACCGGGACAATAGTAAAGAGACAGAATTCCCTTTGAGACATGAAGACATATCACACACAACGCTATTATAGGTGATAGCTTTACACTGGTTCAGTAGCACCAACTGAAATCTAAACTGAGAAAACAAATGAACATAACCATGACAAAATATGACAATAGGAGAGGGAAGGAGAACAAACTAATGCACTTCAGTATTTCATACCAATGTAGTTCCTCACAGTTACCTACATCATGTTCACTTTATAGCACAAGTACCTCACTGCTACCTACATCATGTTCACATTGTATGGCACATGTACCTCACTGCCAATCACATCATGGTTCAAGGTAAACACACATTCAATTCAAATTCCTTTACACATCGGTTTCAAATATACAGGCCTGTTGTGAGCAGGCATTACCAATGTATTTAAGAAGGATTAAAGAAGATAATCTCCAAGCAGTCTGGGTATGCATAATCCTATCTGTCAACGAATAACAAGGTAGACTCACTTGGCAGCCAGATTCTCCAGACAGGTCTTGATGTACGTGCTGTAGTAGTCTGTCTGTTCTCCATAGAATTTGGATTTGGTCTCCAATCCATTCAATGTCTTCTTCATCTTCATGATGTCTTGCTTCCGTCTCTGTCTGTATCGCCTCTGATTCTTTATGTCCTGGATGATGTAAAAACACATCGAGACAATGGTGAGAAGGGACGGTAACTTGGGTTTAACTTTGTGAAGTGTCATTATCCATGGGTGCAAATGGAAACATCAAATTCTACATTATAAAGGAATTATCGTTCCCATCACTAACTATGCTTTGTAAAACAATTTTCACAATTTCGTGAGTGAGTGTCATCAACTTGTATCGTAAAGCTACACATTTAATGACTCGCTGTGACCACCACCTCTTCAATATCTTCACCCAATGATTGATAGTGGTTGATCATTTACAGTTTCTTCAGTCATTGAGAAATAAATTTGAAAAAAAGTTGACACTTCGTACGTATGTTTTAAAGACTATCTGCATTTGTTTACGATTTTTTTTCAAAGTGCTAAATTATTCAAAGCCTTGAAAATACTCCTCTCAAAATTAAGAAAAGTGAGAATATGAGTGAAAAAGAAATGTTCTAATTTTCTTGTCTTTCAATTATTCTTTCCCTTATTTGCCATATTTGGGGTCAACATCTTCAACCTGTAAAGAATACAATTACGAGGGATAATTGGTATAGCTTTCAGTGTCGAGAATGAATGGTTCAACCGGTATGGTCTGTTAACTACAACCCCTGATAACCAACAACATCAATGAATTACCTGTGCAATGGCATTAACAATAGCTTGGTAACCATCTTTACTAGAAACCATTTCAGCTTCCTCCAGAACCGGTAGATTCCTCTTCACTTTTTCTTTCTTACTCTCGATGGGAAGGCTGAACGAAAAGATGACAGTCGAGAGAGAAACTTATTATGAAAATTATAATTTAAGTTTTTACTTGTTGCACAGAATGTAAATTTGTGGTAATTCAGCTAAACAGCAAACAAGGCCCTACAGTCTCTGACAAGAAGACTCTTGGCAAAGAAATGGAAGTAGCAACAAATCTTTGCGTATTGCAAATAACCATCTTTCTCTACACGTGGGCTAGACAAATTGTTGGCAATTGCGTTGAAGCTTTCCGAAGATACTAATATCTCTTGTGGCAGCGATACAATACAGTAAATACATTTTGTCTTGGCGTGTTTGAATAGCAGTAGTTGTTACTAGTCAACCGTGAAGGGCTAGCTTAATGGCCACCCTGAACCTGACATGAGTTGGAATTAATATATAAAAGTTAGAGGGCCTGATGTTCCGATCCTGGCAGGATCTTCTCCAAAGGCTATCAAGGGCCAGGATCGGAATGATGTTTGCAGTAAATATAAAAGCATTTTGCTAGTGGTTTTTCTCTCAAGGAGATGAGAATACTTGAGTCTTACTTGGTGTCTTCAACTGACGACTGTGATCTTGCTAGTAGTGTAGTATCTTGGCTTGTGTTCAGGTCTAACCTGACCTGCAACAGCTCGTCATGAAGTGCCTCCTAATACCGCAAAACAGGAAAAGTAGACATAGTGAAATCAAATGAATTACTAAACATTCATGGCATATTTTTTATCATTTCAATATCATTTCCAATATTACAATATTACTAAAACTTAGACAAGAAGTATTAAGAGGACGGTTCAGATCTGATCAAAGACGGACGGAGGTTTCAGGAGGAAAGAAAAGTAAAATTGATCATACTCTTTACCTGTTCGGGTGTGGCTTTAGTATCCAAGATGGCCGAGACAGATTCATCGCTCTGCACTCTTACAATATCGACAAGGAGCCTCTTAGTCCTAAAACATAAGACAATGACCGAAAAACATATGACTTTCTCTTTGGAAATGAAACAAATCTGATGGTAGATCTACCATTATTCAAGATGACACCTGATGTTTAAACGGTCGAATGATCTTAAATGAGTTAACTTAGTATGGATGTAAATTAATATAGATATATAAAATAATATGGATGTAAATTTGAAATGAATGTTAGAGAAAAATCACTTAAGAACAAAAACAGTTACAAACACCAACTAATATACTAATATACACAACCTACCCACGGACATGACATGCTGACTTACTTGATCATTGATCATTTAAAGGGATATGTGTGTGCTTTCCATCACACACCCTCCACACAGAACCCCATAAAGTGATATATATGCTTCCATTGCTCACCCTACCCACGGATCCCTATAATGTGATATATATGCTTACATCACACAACCTACCCATCGATGTGACATGCTGACTTACTTGATGAATAATCTCTTTTTGTCTTGGTCGTCATCTTCCTGGATTTCAAACTTGTTGGTCAAGGTGAATGATATCTCTGTTTTACCTAGATTTGAGATCATCTGTTGTGTTTCAGGGCTGTTTGGATCTCCTTGGACCTCACCTAGCATGAATACATAGGAGAGAAAACCTCAGATGAATCTAATTCTGAAACAGATCTTCTCAGTTCTACAGGAACATCTAGAGCTCGCCTATACATTACAGAGACGTGCATTTATAAATGATGAAGACACGCGAGGCAAGGCTTGAGGCAGAAACATCCTCTCCGGTTTCCTTTCATTTTAGAGACAAAGTTATGTTCCGCATTCTCATAAATCTTGTTTTCTATTATTATCAATATTAATTCTTTTAATATACTCTATTATTCTACATGCTACTTGTACTGCACCACTGGTTTGATAAATAAATGAACTGAACCGAAATTTGATGCAGTTGATGGCAAAGAATACCGACAGCCGTATCTTAGCAATAAAATTAATCTGGACCAGGCTGTACCATTTCATCAAACCAATCCTACTGGACCAGGCTGTACCATCTCATCAAACCAACCCTACAGACGAAATGAATTAATATACCCAAGCATCTGGACACTCTTGTAGATAATACTAACATTTATACCAAATGTAGTAACCCCATATTAAAGGTTAATTAAAAATAAGACAATCGCTATCAAAGAAAAACCTACCAAGCATATCTTCGACCCCAGGTACATCTCCCAGATCTTCCAGGAGTTCATGTAAGGGATCTGAGTGGTCAGTGGCTAGTGCATCAATGTGCTCCACCAACAACTGCAGAGACAAATAAAGATGGAATGTATGAAACATGGGAGGACTGATACCTTTGAGCTGGATCTTGTGGAATTTGCAACTCTGGTGGTTATCATTCTCAAACTTTAATGAACAAACCCCGTACGTGGAAATATAATCTTGTTACTGCTGTCCGGGAAGACTCTTACTGTGAATAACGAGAGTCAAGCATAGCTTCTAAATGAAACCACAAAATATTGCATGAAATTTGTGGAACACAAATTACTCTGTACTGGTTTACAATGTAACAACTGGACCATTTCGAGTAGTCAAATTGATGGAGCCACAATCAGATGATCTATCGATTATTGATTAAAGTTTATTGATTATTGATCTCTTGATGAGCTCAGATTATCATTGAGAGCTAGCACCATGAGAGATGATCTCTTGATTATTGGTCATAGTTTGTCAATTATTGATCTCTTGATGAGCTCAGATTATGATTGAGAACACCACTACAGATGATGAAGGGATATTCGTGCTGTAAATACGATATGGACCGGTCATGAGGGGGCTAAGTTTGAACTCATGTCTTCCAGCATGCATATCATCATAAAATTGCTGCCCCACAGGGACATTAATTTTTAAATGGTCTGAGGTGATAGCGCCATTGTTTCTCAACTAGAGATGACAATAGCCTGTGTGTTTTCCATACTTACCGCATGTGTGTCAATGATTTCAGATACAGACATAAAGACAATTGGTTTTGTTGGGTTCACAAAGTCACTGTATTCATCAATGTCAAATCTGTCCTCGGGATCATCCACCTCACACACTTTGATACAGAACTCCCTAAATAAAATGGAAAATTAGAAAATAATGTAAAAAAGCCCAGTGAAATTATCGCTTATTAATGTTTCTGAAATGTGATTGTGGGAAAGAGCTTGGACATCTAAAAATGATGACAGCTCCTACACGAAGTGCCTCAGTAATGGTGTTGATGCTGTAGTCTATGACAACGGCAAGGAGCATGGTTGATGTTTAAGAGTGCAATTAGCCAAAAGAATGTCAGAGACTAAAATAGAGATCTTTATGTATTATCATAACACTAAATGTTTTTCTTACAAAATAGAGAAATTCCAAACTTGAATCAGTAAATCACAGCAACATACAATACGGCTGATTAAAATAGGTAATGACATATTAAACAATTACATTACATTTTCAGAAAACTACAACGAGGCAAACTTTTCACCCTCTGTCAGGATTCCCCTTCCTGCAATGTTTACATGGGTATTTACATTTAACATTAGGCTGAAGTGTATATCATATTATTGGTTATATATTTTTGATTAGTATGTTTTGAAGAACAAGTAGGAAAGTGTGCAATAACATAGCAGTCTTTTTCTTTCCAATGTTTTCTAGTACCGACAGTTTTCTTTTACCAAACATACACACCCAACATTACTTACTTGAACTTTGGAAAGCTCTTCCTCACAAACTCATTGAGAGCTGACAGATGGGAACTTTCACCTTTGAACTAAAAGAAAAGGAAAGATTACAAATGTTACGGACGAGAATGCAAATACATCCAAGAGGTGAAAAGAACCAGAGATAGGCATGTGGGATCAAATTCCCATCCTTTATAATAACCACAGCTAGGCACGTGGGATCAAACTCCCATCATACAATTTATGAATAACATCCACACCATCCCATTGGCTAAATGTATACCGTGTCACTAAAGCCAAAGCAGATAAACTGTTCCCAAACTTGAGCAACAAATGAACTTACAACAAGTAAAAGACACAGCAAATCATTGTATGACATCATCAGTACTATGCCAGGGAGAAATGAATTTAAAGAGCAGAGGTAACCTGTTTGCAGGGAAGCAACTTTTAGACCATATGCCACCAAGTAACAAACAATTCAGAGTACAACAACCATCTCTATCAGAGTTAATTGTTACCTGTCACAAGCAAAATGACAAAATCGAGGACAGAACTAACCTCTTTCGGAAGACCTGTCACATGTGACACTACATACTAAGAGCAGAACTTACCTCTTTGCCTGAAGCAATTGTCTGAAGGACTTTAGTGATGGATCCAAGATTCCTCCTCTGCTCAATGGTCATTCCTTTCTCAACGCTGATGTCGACGATGTCAAAGGCATCTGGCGCTACGATGGCCGGGTTCATGTATCGGTAGTAGATTAGATTACCGACAATCTGTGGATTGCACAACCAAGAAATAAATTAGGACATGGGTTCTACACTGACAGAACTAACATTAACCAGATGGGGTGGGTGTTGTCGTAGTATATAATAATATCTCCAGCCCCACAAATACATGGGCACAAAAGTGTATATTTTTAGTTTCTTGCATTGATGCATTGAGGTAGGAAATTACCGCAACTTAAGAGCCAGAGAGATACATCGGTAGAGCGAATAACTTATACTACTGAGGTCATTAGCTCATATTATTCAATTCCATCCCGAATTTTCCTTTTTCTAATCAAAAATTTGATTCAAACTTCCCAACTCCATTCATTGAGTAGGTTTCTTGTATTTTAATTTGTTTTACCTCCTTAAAATAAGACTACATGATTCCTTTCAAAGAAGGGAGAAAATATGGTTTTTAATTCAGATCATTCAAAACTCATCAATTCAAGTTTGGCATGACAAGGTTGAGGGCAGCCTCACCTTGATGATATCTTCTTCGGGTTCGTCGGGGAACCGTTCTTGCAGGGAGATCCTCAAGACTTTAGCGATGTACCTGATTCCGAAACTGCAAAGAGAAATAGGGCCGCTTACGAAGAACACTGGCACGAACTTAATTATATAGTAAAGTCTTCTTTGTTTGATTGAAAAGTATTAGGCCCATGGGGTCTTCTTCTTTTTTCTTTGAAATTTATTTCACATGAGTTATGATTATGATTATGGAACTACCTGAACTTTGACAGGTTTGAAACGTTAAAATAACATGAATCAAAAAGCTAAACTGTAACATCCACAACTGCACTTAAATGTTTCATCACTAAACTATGGTATAGTTGTTAGGTGACTTTTAATTCCAATTATATATTCAGTCATGATACAAAAAAAACTGATCTTATTAAAACCATGAAACAAACAAGGTCGCACACTCACGGTTAAGAAAACAACCGATCTTATTAAAACCATGAAACAAACA
>KN885556.1:61802-73366 GCA_000934455.1 Apostichopus parvimensis | reverse complement strand
GAAGTCTGTTGTGCTATTTTTATTCAGGATGACTTGTTTGCAACTTACCTGATCTCGCAAGCAACAATTCATTACAATTCTGTGATGTTATTTCTATTCAGGATAACTTATTTGCAACTTATCTGATCTTGCAAGCTACCATTGGTTAGCACTGAGTGGTGTTACCAAGTCAGGAAAACTTGTTTGCAGTTAACATAGTCTCACAAGCTACCATTGTTTACAATTCAGTGACTTTATTACATTCAGGGTAAACTTGTTTGCAACTTACTCGTCCTGACAAACTTCATTTGGTTACAGTTGAGTAATGCTAAGGTGAAATTGCTTGCAACTTATCTGTTCGCTCAAACTACCATTGATAAGAATACCATTGATTAGAATTATTTGACAATGTTTATAGAAGGATAACTTGATTGCAACTCACCTGGTCTCTCCAGTCTCGGATTCTTTCTGGTTGACCCAGGCTTTATAGACATCGACTGGATTTGTGTTGATGATCAGGTTTTTGTCATTCATTACCATGGTCACCAACGGCTGCAGGATGTCTCTCAGTGAACTCTGACCTTTCTGACCTCTGTTAAAAGTGACTACCATTCTAATGACCATTGGGTTACCTGTCACAATCTCCATCATCTTGTCTACCTTGGAACTGTCGAGGAAGAATTTTGAAAAATATTCATGTGTCAAAAAAGATTTCAAAACACTTATAATAAAGAAAGAATTTTCACAGAACATTAAAAAGTGGAGATTTAAGTGAAATGATACAGGCCTTAAGAGTGGTTTGCATTGACAAAACCAACCTTCTTGTTAAAACCACAAAAGTTTAGCAAAATGAAGCAACATTCATTGACACTTGAAAAGTTCCAAGGTATTAAATTCAGAATTGTCAATGTTGTCATGTTTACCAAAGCTAAAATTTTTGTTTCAGAATTTTCCTAATTTCACAAAAAATTAAAACATAGATGAATAAAGAAACAGAACATACAATCAAAAGCAAACATGCAGATTGCATGAACACTATGCATGACTACCTGTCAATGCTAGCATAGCAAATCACAAGTAGACAATCAGGGGCCATAAATCAAACAAAGCATTTAAACTAAACTAGAACAAAAAACAAGAATCACTGAAACACCCCCCCCCCCCCGCAACCAGTTGTAAACTTCTTTGATCTGAATACAGCCCATTTATGCCTCGTCCCTAGCTAACTCAGTTGGGGGTAGTTTGCAATCCTCCCCCCTCCCCACACCTTTGAAATCATGTGATCATCTATATACAGCATAAACTTATTTGAATATTTCTTGAGAGCAAAGAAATTGGTGACTTGAATGGGATCCCAGCGAATGACCTCAGCATTGTAGTAACTCTCGTTTAGTCTTTCATTGTTACTTATGTACAAAAGAATAGAGTATATAAAAGATGTGTGTGCAGGAATAAGAACATGGCTTTTAAGATGCTTTGTACGAGATAAACTTGATGTCCAAAGCGTTGAATGAGACAAACATTTCCAGAATTGTTAAACTACAGAGAAAGACTACACTTGCTAGATAAGAAGAAAGCAAACATGGAAGGAACTCAGTGAAGGTATTATATTAGAGGGCAGTGTCCTTAACCCCACCTATAACTGTCCATCATGGAATTTAAACCGAGTGTTAATTGTTGTGAACACTAGTCTGCCTTACTCATCTGACAAACTTGTCCCCTCCCCCCCCCCTTTCTGCCCCTCTCAACATCACTGGTGCTGGCAACTCTTCAAGCATGTAGATCATGACATTCATATCTCACACTTCAAGATAAAATATCAATGAGATAGCTTTTAACCCGGTCAAGAGGGGTTCATACTGTGGTACATCCCATCCTGAGGTACCCTGCATCAGATTTAGTTTCTAATTATTCACTCTTTATGCAGATATTACCTCACAAGACCAAACCTTTCATAAGTTATCTGATACAAAAGCTAGTAACATTTAGAAAGTCTCATGATATAAAAGATGAAAGCATAATGTAAAGCAAAGCTGTGTTTGTAGGAGATAGAATACAAGACAGATCCAGTATGTTGTATGCAATGTTGCATGGTGATAACCATCTTTATTTGTTGCATCAAGTTATGTTGATGGTTGATATGGTAATAGTGACATGATATCAGAATGGTGAAAGTGTCAATGATATCTAGCTAAGGACTGTCCAGATCAGGGGTTATCAATATGTGGCCTTAGAAGCAAATCCTGCATGCCAAAGAAAAAAAATGGGCCAACAATTTTGCATTAATCAGGTACACAGACCATAAAGGTCTTAGGATTGAGCACAGGCACTACTGGCCTTCTTTACACAATGCTCTACCTAGGTATACTAAGATATCTTTTATTCATCTCTGGCCCTTTGCTCCAACCAATTCTTTCTTCTGGCTCTCTTAAATATTTAAATGAGAAACCCCTGCTCTATATGGTGTCTGTATCTGAAGAAACAAGGAAACGTTACATGAAACTGGCATACAGCCATACTTAATACTAACATTATGGTCAAAATCTTGCTGGTTGATAAAATGCAACAAGGATGCCATGATATCACTATTTGATATCAGCAGTCTTGAATAGCCTTGAAGAATTGTCGGTTTATTCACATTATACTTCCATGAGGTTTTTTCTGACAATTTGAAATTGAGTTAACAGTATCAAACATTGATATTGCTGTACAATCAGGCATTACATGGTATTAGGTATGACACAGTGGTCTCCATTATCAGAGTATCATAAAGTAATACAATCATTTATGTTGGTGAAGTTGCAACAATGACACTGTGAACACTTCCATCCATAGCTGTGTTGAAATAAGCTTGATTGGTGTTTAAATGACAGGTTGTATTGAAATATTTAAACTTAAAAAAAAATTTGCTTTGTTCACTTCCCAACTTTTTGAGTTACAGGATGAGGAGGGCAGTAGACTGAAATGCCCTAACCTATGAAGCGGCATGAAGCAGTCTGTGCAATGAAATAACTGTCGTTGAGCTCAAGTACCAGTAGAGTGGCAACACTCCTTGGAATACATGTGACTACCATATAGAAAAACTCCTCTTTCTTGGCCGAGGAAACTCCTGTTTCCTTTACATTGCTTTATGATGTTGATGGCTGTTAAAGTTGATGGCTGTTGATGTTGACGACTCCAATATATAGTTGCATGACATAATGCTAATACCTTGTGTAATCAGTGTATTTTTTTTTTTGGAAGCAAAAAGGTACCGTGCTGTTTTGTGAGGCCTTGTGAATAAAAACATTTAACGATTATATGATGACATTTGTTTTTCTTTTCTTTTGTTTTAATTTTTCGGTGATAAGCAAGCACCTATTTTCAAGCACTTATTTTCAAGCACCTATTTTCACACCTATTTTCACAAGTCACCTGTCATGCTCACATGTTCACTACATACCGGTTCCATAAAAGTTGCATATAATGCCTTGCAGTGTTACTGTCAATGTGTTTTATATTAATTGTGTAAAAATGATTCCACATCTGTTCACACAAAGTTACCTGACATGCACACATTATTCACTACATACTGATTCCATTACATCTGAATGATGCTGTGTTAATTTCAAAATCTGAGTTGACAATTTACTGTGTGAAAATACCATGTAGGGTCTTGCATGGCGTTTGTGCAGATATTAATCACACAATGACAGGAAAGTGTTGCATTGTCTTAGCTTAGAAACATTCAATTCTTCATGACATTTGAACATTTTGAGAGCTATTGAACCAGTAATGGGTATTATCCTGAGGAAGTCAGGCAGATCCCATTCTCAAATGTCCAAAATCTTCCTTCTTTTCTTTCAACAACAACTGTGTAAGACACTTTTAACAAAGTCCAGCATATCAGAGAATAGTTAATAATACCACATTAGTAAACATAAAGAAACCATGCCATCATCATCATAAAAAAAAAAAATACATCTAAATGAGGGGAAACACAGAAGAAGAAAAAACAATCTGTTTTAAACATCAGTACAAAGGAGACAATCAATTAACAGTTTTTGGGATCTGAAAAGATGCTTGGGGAAACGGACTGTTTCTATGGTAACATCCAAACAAATTAGGGATGTAAATGACCTTTTACGGGGGGAAATTGTATCAATCAAGATGCAGTCACAGTATCATGCTTGGGAGTCCTTTACTCACAAACCAGGAATGCCATCAAAATCGGCCAAGTTTTGTCTGCAGCATGAAAGGGAGGAAGAAATTGTGATAAAAATGACACAATGTTTGTGGGATGATGAGTTTGCTCCTTGTCAATCGTTTACGACTTTCAAGTACGCAGGCTGGCTCTCGGAAAAGGCAAGAGATGCTAGTCTATGGTATAGACTATCTAGAGTTAATACTTAAATAGTGCAAAAGAAGGACAGAATAAAGAGTGAAGACCCAGCAGTTACAGAGCTCTTTCAAATAGTTGACTTTATTATGGGTGTTTTGTTTATATTTGTCTCGCAGAATGTTATATCAAAGAGCTGCTACTTGAGAACTAACTCATCAAAAAATTCTTCTAAATCATCTTTAGGTGAAGGATAATAAACACAAAACTGTCAACAAGATCATTATAAGTGACCCAATTGCTCTACAGGAACCAGTTTACTCCCAAGATATCATAGCAGTCTTGTCAAATTTGTCAGAATTGCTGACCCCAAATGACCTCTGACTTCCACCCAAAAACAATAGGGATCTTGTACTCATTATAGGGAATCTACATGCAAAATATGAGAGCCAATATAGTTTCCCATCAGGAGATATCTTGTTTACAAGGATTTCGAGTTTTGACCCCTCGTAACCTTAAATGAACTCTGACCTACACCAAATTGTGTAAAATGTTACACTGCATAAGGCAATGCTACCAAGCATACATGAGCTCCTTTGATGTTCAGGTCCTGGAGATACAGTGTTTCTTAGATTTTCACATTTTGCCCTCTGCTGTCCCCAATTTGACCTTTGACCTCCACCCAAAACAATAGGGTTCTTATATACTAATCATGGGAAAGTCACATGCCATATATGAGAACTGCAAAGGTTACCCATCTTGAGATATCATGTTTAACAGCTAGGGTGTCACATACACACACACACATATTCGCCAACTTTACTGCATAGGTTACTTGGGGGTGTGACTCTTTTGAGTTGCTCCGTTGCAAGAAGATTCTGAAGTGGATGATATAATTTCGTAAAATGTTTCGCTGATTTTCAAAATGGACAGGAAGGATATGAATCGCATGAACTCCATCTTGGAAACGCATGCAAAGCAAGTGGGTATAGAACAAGGAAAGGTCAGATTTACCCTGCTTTTAATATCAAATCCCTGTGTAGAAAAGAAAACATTGTAAAGAACCGATGAAACATGTAAACAACTGCACAGATAAAAGAAAATGCCCTAATCCATACCACCCCAATCTCTCATACCAACTTTATCTTCACTCTGTCCTAGATCCACAAGGTGACAAAGGAAATATTTCTGCAGACCTGTAAATCAAACCCAGAAGACGTTACCTAACCAATCAATTTACAAGAAACTCACTATCAGCCCTTTTGTCTGAAATATGTTAATTCTCTGGTTATTCAAAGCAATAAGAGCTATTAGATCTGTTCCATTTTTGATTTTTGTTTTTGTTTTTGTTTTTTTTTTCCAGCTTGTGTTCGGTTTGGCATTAGTCTAATAACTTGTTTTGGTCAAGAGGTACCCGATAAGGGAAATAAAACATTATTTCTCAGATAGAAGGGCACCCAACAAAAACAGATCCATACCGTACGCCATATTATGGTAATTTTATGACAAATACAATGCCTAAATGTCAAGTTTTTAACACTTCCCAGGCCAACTAAAAGGAAACTTTGTTTAGCTTCTATCTGTGCATAGTTAATATTAAAGAGACCTTTTACAGTAAAGGCGTGAAAAGGGGAAATTTGCTACGTGAATAAGGTATTTTTAGTATGAACAAGACAGGTCTCCAAAAGAGATTAACGTGGTACCTGACTGGTGGGTCAAGAAAAAACAGACTGCAAACAGGAGTTTTCTTGTTTTAGGGTAAGGTCAGGATATTGGAATAGCCAGGAAATATCTACACGGATAGATGTGATGATTATGTGCATCCTCCGATAGTATGGTAGGGTGTGGCACCATCCCCTGGTTAGTCGACATACCACCACAAATGACGAAATAGGGTAGAGGAACCAGGAAAACAAAATTCTACTCTAAAAAGGTTAAAGGTTAAGATTTCTGTCAAGATTCTACGAAAGGGTCCAGTGCTGAGTGGAGTCTGTAGAAGTAATACTGTACCTGCCTGGCTCTTTCCTGCTGTTTGATATATTTCTAAAAATTGCAAAATGGAATAATTTAAGAGAGCTAGCTCGGCAAATGCGGCACCCAATTCATTTCTAAGAGATTGTTCTATCCACCAGTTTTGTTCAATGAGTCTTTCTTAATGCATTCCACCTTTTGAACCAATTGCTATTACAAATGGACAGTGCATAGAAGGTTCTAAGTTAGTTTTGGCTAAAGCAAGCAAAAGCACTTTATATATATATATCAATCACATCACCATGGAAACAGATGACATATGTTAAACAGGTTGACCTGGGCAGACAATAATTTATAAAAAAAAATTGAAAGACAAAACAACTTCTGATTCCTAAAATCAAAATATGGTTAAAGGGATAATGTAACACATAAAAGGAGGAGAACAATATATCTTATATTTTAACCCTAGATAGTTTAATTGAAGCTAACTACTTTCAAGCCCAATAAATTAGCTGCCACTTAAAGCAATTAATCTACCAGCCTCAGGTCAATAGAGATGTCATAGAGACAAACGTTCTACAAAAGCAGTTAGCTGCAAAAGCTTCTTTAGTTTACTACCAAACTTTCTAGTTAAACAATATACTGTTTCCTAAACAAAGGCCTCACACGTAAGATGGGATGTCCTCCCAGGATTCACTGACATAACATTGATCCGAGGACATGAACAAGGCTTATTCACATGTTTCTAGTTTTAATGTCAACACAAAGTGACAACTCTCCTAAATGAACGGGTCAATCTACGGCCTTACGCTCAACCCAGTCTACGATCTACTTACTTGATTTCTTCCTGCAGAGCGGTCTTAAATAGTTTCAGGAGTAGGTACTCCTCTCGCTGGTTCGCCGCGTAGTTGTACAGGGTCAGAATCACAGACTCCATAAACTTTGTGGTCTTACTCTGGGGCATCGCAAAGATGAGTTTGGCAAGGTAGTTGGGGTTAGTCTGGAGTAGATACAGAAGGTTCTGGTACCCCTCTAACATCTCCCGTTTATCTTTGCTGAGGGCCTTCAGACCGGAGTAACTGCCCTCGTCATCCGTGTGTAGATTACGTCCATGAGAAACCACATCCTTGCGAAGGAGAGAAATACACGATTAGGTATGATAACGGCCAGACGCAACTAGTTGTGTTTAGTTACCAAACTAAACCATGAGTCTTATGATCACTCTCCATTCTATCACTCAACTAGTACATGGTCTATCTATGAAATAATTCTACTTGTCCAAAATGATTCAATTTAGCTGGTAATCCATATTACCAATTAATGGACATTTACTACTTTGCACCAAATCTTATATGCATGTTAGACAAAACCTCTGTTCATCTGATATGTAAGTATCAAGTGTTGATGTTTGGTTTGATAAGTTATATATTTTCTTAAGATTTTTCGCATCTGTTCTAAGGCAGCAAACTGACGATATGTGTGAGCGTATTACTGTAGATTTCATTAAATTGACATAAAACATTTCTCAATACTAAAGGATTGAACTTGACCATTACTACCATTACTACCTTCAATTACTGCATGATTCCATATCCCTACTGTTAGAATGGACTGGACCATAACCATCAGCCTTCAAGTACTGCAAGATTCCTTATCCATACTGCTAGAATGGACCGGACCATGACAACCAGCCTTCAATTACTGCAAGATTCCATGTCCCCACTGCTAGAATGGACTAGACCATGACAACCAGCCTTCAATAACACCAATATTCCACGTCCCCACTGGTAGAATTGACCATTATTATCAGCCATCGATATACTCCAATGAAATTTCATACCCCATCTGCTAGAATGGACTGGACTATGATTATCAGCAATCGATATACTACAAGCAATCCCATACCCCTACTGTAAGAATGGACAAAGATGCAGAGTTCTTGTCAAGACTGTTTGTTAAGAGTATGTTTCCATGGTTACCATTATCCACTGGTCTATTTTTACCTGCAGGGTAATTCTATTCTTGATGAGAAGTCCAATCTTGATATCCATCAGGTTCAAATCTTGCTCCAGTTGTTGATTTGATCGAATCTGCTTGACAACCTTCCCCCTCAACTCTTGTAGCTCTGAAGATTAAGATGGAAGATAGACAGAATCAATGACTATGACTGGTTATATTTTAGTAACTCAGATGGCCTGGAATGGCAGCAAAAACACCCTTAATAACAAAACTTGACA
The DNA here is from genome assembly GCA_000934455.1 of Apostichopus parvimensis. Lineage (NCBI taxonomy): Eukaryota > Metazoa > Echinodermata > Holothuroidea > Aspidochirotida > Stichopodidae > Apostichopus > Apostichopus parvimensis. Next base: position 64,861 of record KN885556.1, on the reverse strand, counting down.
TTATTCCAGGTATTTGGCATGTCATGAGGTACTCTCTCTAATAAGGAACATATGCTGAACTGCAACATTTATATTGAAACTTCCACTACTAAGTAACTAAAAGCCATTTGGTTTTGTTATTCAAAACCAAATTTATTCACAAATATCTGTCAAGAGTAAATTTTCTACTGTATGAAATACAAAACACTGCTGACATTCATCATGAATGATACTGTTTTTATGTGAACCGGCAGAGGGCCGTAAAATGACTGTTCTAGTTGTTGGTTCCACTTCTCAGCTACTTTATATGAAGGCTGCATCAACAAAGTATTACAACATAAGGAATCTTCATATATGGAATACCTGCATCTCTGTTCCAATTGTTAATTTGTGTATTAAGTTCTGGGCTAACTTTAAAGGGTGCCTACTGTGCAGAAAACTAAATCATTCACTGAAAGTTTGTCCATTAAAACAACACTTGATTACAGTAACAGTAATTAGTACTTTCTTCGGACTGATAAACATCGTTGTTCTTTGGACAATTTTTAAAGAAAATTCCCAACCGTCCAGACGACAAAGATTTGCCAGTTCTAACAAGCACCATATGACCTACGAGAAGACACTGATATGACATCTACTATAACTACTATAACTATCACTAACTAACACTAACTACTATAACTATCACTAACTAACACTAACTACTATAACTATCACTAACTAACACTAACTACTATAACTATCACTAACTAACACTAACTACTATAACTATCACTAACTAACACTAACTACTATAACTATCTACCTCAGCCGTGAGGTCAGTTTGGTTTTGCTCCAAGAGATGTACGTACTTCCTCACCACATTTACTGGCGGGTTCTCAGAATGAGCTGTGAATTTTAAGTAAAAAGTATGCGATTATTAGCATGAAATAAAATGAATAAAAATAGAGGAAACTTTAGAAGAAAAAGAAGAGAGTTGAAATTGTTCTTGTGGCACGGTGGCAAATTTGTGTCAATATGATTAGCATGAATGCTCAACAGACATCATTAGATAAATCTTAAAGTGAGTGTGTGAGCTTGATTTACATATATATCTCTCTCTCTCAACGTCATATATGGCCAAGAAAGAGCTTGACATGATGGAATATTCACTAAATGCCTGTGTCAGAACCAAGTGGACGAAACAGTTTGTATAGCAAAGGACTTGTGATCCTTATGTCAAAAATATTTTGCACAACATTACATTTCCGTCACAAAATGGGTAAACAAAGTATTTGGCAATTTCCTATATTTCCATTTCCACCCCAACAAATTTTTGTAAACAGACCATGATTTTTTATCCCTTTCACCACTTATCACACTGCAATCATATTTGTTCTTATTATCCTACTAGCTTCCCTTCAGGTTTCATTAAGAAGACAACCCAACATCTTCAGAGTAACAAGAGAGAGAACAAAGTCATTTTACTCACTCAAAACAAAATAGTCATTCCTGGCCTTTTGTGATCTCCAGAAAGCTTGTAGTTTCACCACAGCATTTACCTGCAAATACAAATGCCAATTTCAGGAAGAATTCATTACTTTCTTAAAGACATAAGTAGCTGTTTTGGAGTCCTCCCTTTCCACAATTTTAATTTTAGAGCTTATTGTAGAATGTGCTTCTCCTAAAAAACTATTGTTCTCAGCAATGGACAAAGACCAGAATCTATTTGCATACTCTGTAGGTATTGTCTTATAATACCTCTGCAGCTTCAGTTATCCCTGGGATATTACTCCCAGAAGTCAGTGAAGTTGTTTTAATTATTTATAATCACATTTCGCAGAGAACTTTGTAGGGATGGTACTGGACATCAGCGGGAAGCAGCTATATATGTTGACTGTGTTTGGATAATTTCAAAAATTGTGTTGGGGGGGGGACAATATTCCAGACGATAAAAGCTTGACCATCTCTGGAGAGAACACAGACCATTATCCATTGGTCCAGAAAGGATACCATATCCTGATTACTTCATAGCAGTTCATGAGAAACACACCCCTAAATTGATTTTTGAAATACAGCCTACCAGAATACAGATGCATACCGACACATGATCATTGTACCAGCATTACACTTACGTTATCTGAAAAGTGCTTCAATCTAGCCTTGTACTTGGATCTGGTTAGCCACATCCTGCTCATAGCTTGAAGCTGAAGAGTAAACAAAACATCATGTAGATCAAGAAACCAGAAACCAATGCACCAAATCATCTATATCCACAGTTTTCATAGCTGAAACTTATCATATGTTGGATGTTAAATAGTCACAGCAGTTTAATCTTAGCTTCGCAGGTTTTGCTCTATACAGTAAGCAAAGATTTTCCTTTTGCATGAAAGTTTACAACACTTGGAGAAACATGAGACCCCTCAACAAACCTGAATGTATCATTTTCATTTTATTTGTCCATTGGAAAGTCCCAAATTTTCGGGGGATGTTTGATCCAGTATGGCATCGCAAAATGGCCATACTGCTATACAAGTGCAAGGATGCATAGCCTTTTTTGTAGTAATAGGAAACACAGGAAAGTTCTGAAAAAATATTCCGGGAATGTTTTGGCCAAGTTATTGGAAAGCCTCTCATAGTTTTTAGAAGGTATTATTTTACATTAGGTACATTTTTCTTAAAGTATTTCTATCACTTAATTCACTACCTAAAAATTCTGATAAATATTCTGTTAAAAATTCTGTTAAAATTTCTGTTAAAAATTCTAGCTGACATAACAAACTAAGCCCATGTTGATTAAAACAAAATCTGCCTGATGTCTTAAAGGTCTGACATTTTGATTTCAAAGAAACATTTTGGAATTCTCCAACAGCATCAGAACCTTTATACTGGTGTAGACGGTATCACGAAAACAACTTTTGGATGGCCAAGCTTACCCGAACTATCAACGGTAGCTGATTGTGTAAGTACTCCATTCGTGTTTTGTAAGCCTGCCTTTGTTTGTATCCTTTGTACCAGCTCTGTGAATAGACACATCAGTTTAAAAAAAAAATAGTTAAAAATCACATAATGGATCTTGAATTCTGTGACAGGCAGGCCAA
>KN885556.1:50825-60937 GCA_000934455.1 Apostichopus parvimensis | reverse complement strand
TAACTATGCGAATACTATTACCACTATATCTATCTCTAGTAACTAAATTACACTGAGACATTTGACACTGGTATTAAAGATTAAGTGGAACAAGAAGATATATATGGTTATGTTGGTTAACTTCATACATATTTCTTTCTTATTATACAATCAATATATATTGGGATACATGTGCATAAATACAAAGATTATAGTTAAGATATAATAAAGATAATTTGTTAATACGGGAATTTTATTTTTTTAAATATTTTGATATCGCTTTCACAAACTTATCTTACCTGTAGGTAGCAATGAACATATTAATCCATAATATATAAGATGATGGATTGAAAGATTGAAATTGAAAGAATGGCTTGAACAAGGGGTTGAAAATGCAACACCACCAAAAACACTGCAAAAACTGGGAATATACTTTTGCTACGGTAACTTGGAATTGCAAAAAGGGTAAATAACTGCAGCAAAAAGGGGAAAATTTGATACAAAAGGGAAGAAGGAGAAATCAAACAAACCTGATTTTCTATTAATTAAGCAACTTGTGAAAAAGATGGTTGTTTGTAAAGAGTGGAGAATTCTTGTGCTCAGTTTTATGGTTCAAGCACACAACAGGGCAATAATAAATACGCTATCAAAGTACCTCTCACAGACCAAACAGACAATTCTCCACCTTTTACAGACAGAAATTTTAGGTAAAAATAAATTATGTAGCCTAAAAGCTAAAATATTTCCAAGCCTCGTATTCTTTTTAACTTGCCTATTTAGACCATCTTGTGATCGTCTCCCATAAATCGTATATCAAAATCTTTCTCTATCATCCTAAATTCTTTAACTACTTTGCTTACCCTTGATGCAGCTCTACTTCCAAACTTCATTCCCAATATCTTAACAATTTAAACTTGTCTGTATGATCTGCTTTGCCAACAACCATCTCCTTTTCTTCACACAACCCCCCCCCCCCCCCCGCCCCTCCTCCAATTTGTTACTTTCCTCTCCTTCAGTACTACTAACAACAAACCATAGTTTCTTCTCTGTCACCCATTTTTTCATCCATATTTGTAACCTACCTTTTATACATCTTTATTCTTCTAACTGTGAATCTTGCCCTCATATCTTTGTATCACAGACAAACCTTCACCCCTCTTCTCCCCATTCACATATCATACATGTACTATCCATTGACAACATGCTTTTATCCCTTCCTGCTGACACAAATCTATAAAACATTTTGTTACTTACCACTTGTACAATCTTCTCCATTACCCACCCACTTCAACTTCTCCCCCCCCCTCAATTCTGCCCACTTATGATCCTCCTTTCATCCTCCCCTTACTATCCACCCCTTATCCCGCCCCCCCTCCCTCCCTACCCCTCCCTGTTTCTTGACCGCTTACATCCCTTCAGTTTTCCTCTCCTAGTGAAGAATAATCTTTTCCAAGAGTCCACCAAGTCTTTATTATAACACACCTGAATTTTAATGATAGCGGGCAGTTGTTCGGTAAGGAAGTTTTTCCGTTCCTGGAACCTCTTCCTTACAAGCATTCCTCTCACTTGTGCCTGCAGCTGAATGATGTGGGGTTCGTTGGCTTGGAAAAGAAGGGCTCGGTTATAGGACGCTGTTGTTTTCGAAACAACAGCCTGTGCACAAAATGATAAAATGTTTTTCAAGTTTGGTTATAAAACACACACCCATGAATGAAGATGCCAGGGAATATTGACGGTTGATGGATATTTTTTGAGAAAAATGCAATTAAATACAGTTAAAATTGTTAGATTAATAAGATGGGCTACACCGCTTGTTTTGTTGTTTTCGGTTTTGCTTACACTTCTGTGGTCTAATATTTCAAAAATTAAAAGTGATGAGAATTGACAACAAAGTTATTCCCAGAAAACCTAATTTTCCCATGTGACATTCACAAAAGGTTTGACTAATAAATAATGAGACCTTCAAACCAAACCACTTAATAACTACATTTATAATAACTTCACCCAACTGTTTCAATGAAAATACTACACCAACTGAGGAATTTAAAAATAAAATATAGTTGTTTGAAAATGAACAAGTACTGTTCACAATGCAAAATTAAGGTCTTTTGTGTTTTTGGTATCTCATGAAATTAATATGTCAGCGATAAGAATAATAATAATAAGCAATGAATATGTATAAGGTCTCGATTTAAATTTATCTTCAAATTCAATCGTAAATTTTCCTTGCGACAGATGTCAGCATAGGATGCGACAACAGTCTGTTTAACGCAAATGACGAGTTAAATCTGGCTAATGCTAGCTACATATGTGTGTGTGGGTGCCTGTTTATATATATGTGTGGATTAGTAATAGTATGAATACAATATTGATGAGTATAAAATAGCTTTCAATATCATAACAGTTACAGTGTTGCTACATAAGGGCCAGTGCTACTTTATTGTAGAGCAGTAAGCTCTTAGCGCCAATGGTTAATGCTTGTTCGATAGAACTCCGTTTTGGGAATGTTGTTGACCTTCAATCTAACCAATCAGGGATTACGTGACATTGGGTGATTAGCAAAATGCTATTAAACTTTGCTTCACAGTGAAACACATTTTGGCTTCATCGAAGAAGAAAAAAATTGGAGAAGTAAATTTGAAGAACATTTTGGAGCCCATATTGTCATTCTCAACACTAATAATTGAAACACCCTCTTTGTTTAAAAGGCCGTACATATAGTGATACAAATTGTAAACTTTTACACTAATAATCTGGAATTAGAAGCAAGCATGCCAGCAAAAGCAGAGGAGGGAAAAAGCTCTCAATACCAAAATGCTAATAAACTCGCAAAATACACAGAAGAAGAAGAATAAATTAAAAATACTACACATAACAAACAAATATGTAAGGTTTTTATGCACATGAGGGAGAATTCAAATTAAGAAGCCCTTTTATATTCTAATAGTTCATTTTGAAACTTCCAATCCTGAAATTATAATTCCAATCACTTTTATAAATTTAATGTAAATTATAATTTTGTGTGGGTTGAGAATAACTGAGTGCACTTCTCACTCCCTTGTCATGTGCACAAAAGTTAGCAAGCAATAACAACAATAATCACATGTACATACACATCATATGAACTGTAAGACTTAAAAAAACAAAATGGAGGACGATGAACGAGAGAAGGAAAGATATTGACAGGAATAGCAAAGCAAAATACTTGATATTAGTAAAACAATGTTTCATTCAAGTCAACGATATAGGTTGCACTTAATTACCTTGTGCTATTAATGCTGGGTTGTTTGGGCTACGACTGTTAGGTGTTTAATTAAATGCATACAGTCACACTCTAAAACCTCCTTTGGCCCTAGTAGATTTATTTTAACTCTAGATAATCCACAAGTTTTGCACATTTTTTAGTTTTCTTCTTTTTGGTTTTACGTGTAATAATGCATCATCAGTAGTCTACTTGCTCTATAATACTGAGACTGAGAAAATGCCAACATTTATTTCTATGTTTTAACATTTATTCAATTCAAAAGCAGTGTAATCTAGACGACACGTTGATCAGTTTCAGAGGAAATCACGAGAAAAACTTAAATAAACAAACCAGATTAATATCTTTCGTAGAACTACATAAATGAACTCTAAACATCAGGAGACGGAGAAGGTAACTTTTCCTTTCCATTGCACGTGTGGCAAAACATGGAAGTTATCGGGAAGGGAGAAATATGTCACTGTTTTTCTTTTCTTTTCATGTTTTCTCTTCTTTACTTTAGTTTTTGATTTGGTTCAATCAATTCTTTATTTCTGACAAGTCATATCAAAGAAAGCATGTATACTCCAACACAGACAGTATTTTATCTACACGCAGGGAGATTGTCGGAATGTATTTGTTGCTTTGACTGCGGTGTACTAGCTTCACCTTCCCTTCCAATATTTGTTCTAAATTATTTTTTCAGACCATCTACCAATAAATAATGGAAATAAGAGGAGGGGATAGAGTGAGAGAGAGAGAGAGAGAGAGAGAGAGAGAGAGAGAGGGGGGGGGGGGGGGGGGTAAATTCTAACCTGAATGTCCTCCTTAGTTAGCTGGTTGTTGGAAGCCTCAAAGTTCTCTGGTTCAATCCAAGCTGAATCCTGGGTCTTGTAATTGAAGTAGTAAGTATCACCTCCTCTCAATCTATGAGATGTCCATTCAGTTTCTTGACCCTCTGAATAATGGAAACAGCAAAAAACCAAACTCTCTCAAGAAATTCTCGTCAGTTATTTGTTGTACAATTTACTCTGAGCAAATGTGGCATGTATCTTAAAAGCATGCCATTGTAGTTTTGTAGAATTATTTTGCTTGTGCTTCCAAGTGGACAAAAGTGGTGGCATTAAAAGTAATGAAACCAAACATCTGGTAAGGGCTTGAGTTTGAGGCCCTGATTGGCTACACTTTTTCAACTTTCATCCATGAGAAATAGACAATTTTCACATCTCGATTGGTCTTACCGCAAATGCTAAAATAAACCAAACTGAGCTGACCCTCTAAACTGGATGGCCACCTGGCTTACTCTTTAAACTGGATGGCCACCTGGCTTACTCTCTAAACTGGATGGCCACCTGGCCGACCCTCTAAACCAGATGGCCACCTTGCCGACATGAAGAGATACATTATACGCTATTCAACTTCTCTCACATGAACATGAAGCTGTATGGTCTCAGAAAATGTCTGCCTTCCAGACATATACAGACCCTGCTTGTGAAGGAACATTCACAAAATAATTCATTCAAGAAACTACTGCATAAGTTTGATAAATGGTTCCTAAGGTTACCCCTGTTTCCCCCCCCCCTGCCCCTCCCCCGCTTGCCACATGAAGTGGCCAAAACCCATGTCACCTTTGTGAACCGTACCTTTAGCTTTTTCCTGCTTGGCCAGTTTCAGTTCCTCTTGGTATTCCAGTGCACATTCAGAGGAGAGAGACATCAGGGAGATGTCTGAACTCTTCAGGGCTTCTACAAGGGCATCCTTGTCATCTCCATCGACCAATTCATTCACGCTGGCCATAGCAACAGCCACTGTACCAGAGAAAGACGCAATGTGTCACACACTTGCACAACGATGCTATCAGCATTTACAAAGATATCACCAAAAGTTCATATATTACATAAATATCAACAATTCTAGAAAGGGCTCTGAAGGGTTTCCAGTGATACGCAATATTTTATGTATCACCATGTGTATATCTATAGTCATACAACTATTTGCATCAGAGGCCTTCTAACACATCACATTGCATTTGCTCTCTGCCACCACTATGCCCCCCCAACCATCCCCCTACCCACTCAAACAAAGCTAGATTCAGTTTGGAATGACTGTTGCCACCCCCTTCACTGTTATCTTAATGACAATGTAATTAACAGAGGCAGTGGCAGACTGAGACAGCCGTACACGAGAACTAATCACTATCGTAACTCGTTCACTCCCCGTGCAATCAATCATTTCAATGTCAACTTACGTCGCTAGGCTGTTGCAATAATCTTTTATCTTGTCCTTGTCTTAACTGTTTATCATTCTCATTCTTTAATTTCCATCTGTATATATCCTGATATTTATTCCTATGCTCATATATTTTTGTACTGTTTTGAACTTTTTGTGCGAGACACTAATTTCCTTATTTGGAGCAATAAAGTTTTACTTACTTACTCCAAAGCCTCTACCCTCTTCATTAAGCCCTGAAAACAAAATTTCCATCTGCCATAACTTACATTTGTTTGCATCTGTGGCCTTCTTGTTGGACTTGTCCACCGTTTCTTGAATTTCATCCAACCAAAGCACTGCCGCTTCATCTTCAGAGGACTTTAGATTAAAATATTAATCACAAAAATTAATTCACTTCAACCGTGTGGCCGTATAAGTCATAAACAATAAATGATACCATCACTCAGAGATCTCACAGTAATAATCTGAGTAAGCTGTAAGGGAATAGGTCATTCCTGGTGCCTTACCTTATTCCCCACCCCCCTTTTCCATCCTCCCCATTCTCCCTCCTTTTGTTTATCACTCCTATACAAATGTATTCTACAATAAAATAGCACAATCTAATAGACATGGTCGACTTAAAAATAACTGAAGACAGACTCACCTCTGCTTTTGCAGTCTTCGCCGCTTTAAGTTCTAGCTGATAGAGGACAGCATTGTTGTCCTCTACATTCTTAAGCTGGGCCTGAGGCATCTGAAGCGATTCTAAAGTCTCCGAGACGGACTCCTTGTCAACAGACTCGTTGATCTGAGCAACTGCCAATATCCCTACAAGGATAACGAGGATATCATCAGTCTGGTTCGTTAGGATGGATGAACCAGAACGATCGAATGGATTAACTCTATGTGCACATGGATTATTAAATCCTCAAGATTGGCTTGGTTTGATCAATTAAAGCTATAGATTGGATGACGGATTAACCTAAACGATTAGATGCACTGATCCCAACATTTTTGAGAAACTCTTAAAAAGTGTTCTACTGATAACCCGGTTAAAGATTTGTTAAAAAAGCATCATGGGTAAAAATTAGTCACTAAAATATGTAATGCTTGTGGATATTTTGGACATATGCTTATGAAAACCAACCATTCCTTAGTAGAATATGATATTTTATAAAGAACCAATCATATACCTCATTAGTTCATAATATGTTCTTGAAGAACCAATCATGTTCCTCATCACTTCATAACATGTTCTTAAAGAACCAATCACATTAGTCATCAGTTCATAACATGTTCTTGAAGAACCAATCATGTTCCTTATCATTTCATAACATGTTCTTAGAGGAACCAATCATGTTCCTCATCAGTTCTTAACATGTTCTTGAAGAACCAATCATGTTCTGCATTAGTTCATGCCATGTTCTTCATCAACCAATCATATTGCTGGATACTTACTGTCATGTTCTTCCTTTACTTTAGCATTAACTTCATCCACAACCTGTTGGATTCCTTCTTGACTGACAAAATCTTGGCCCTCCTATAAAATGGATCAGACAGATGAATTTAATTTAACTTTTCCTCAGACACATGTACATATATTAGCCTTCTCAGACTTTATGTCAAACTATGTAACTTTTTAATATCATACAACTAGTTACAGCTCCAATTTTCCATCCAATGAAGATATTATGGGCATAACTTGACTAAAAAATATGATAAATCTTGTTGATAATGTTTAACATACCTAAGTTCCTGTTCACATTATTAGATTGTCATTGATGGATATAATATATACAAATATGGAATGAATGGTTACATGGGCAACCTTTAGAGTTTATTTCACCCAGTGGATGATACATAGCCTGAGTTATAAGAAGAATGTGGAGTAAACTATCAATACAACTGAATATTCTGCAGTTACATGCAAAACATCCATTTTAAAAGTGAAAGAATGCAACAAGTTTTTATCTCTGCTAATTAATGTTTCCTGCCTCAAATACATTTCAGCACTTTGTATCTTTGTCTACTTTCTAGTTTATTATCACAACACCTGCACATCGACTGGACAAAAAATGTTTTCATGTCGCAAAAGATTGGCATTCTGCAGTGATGACACTTTCTTTCAAACAAACATAAGATCAGTCTAATCACTTACACGAATTGGTCGCAGATTTAATTGTTGTCAATAACCAGTTTGGACTATCACCAACTATTCACCAGGACAAAACTTATCGAAATGAGTGAAGAAACTTTTGGCTAAAACTGGACGCAAAGAAGCAACAACCAAAGATGGGCTGTCAAGCCCCATAGGTAGGACACACAGCCTTACACCCTTAGGTCACTCACTGGTTTGAATCCCCTTCTAGGCATGAAATTTTGATTGTCCATTTCCCAGTTTGCTTATAACTTCACAGTAGGTTCCCCATTTTCATTTGCTTATTTAGAAGAAACACTTGATAGAATGTATATGGCATACTCTAACTAGCTATGTGAATGAATCTGGCAAGTGTAATGTGGTCTACATGTAAGGTTCGCACCGAGATAAAACAAACTACTTTAAATTCTTGCCATGTGTACTGACCGATGCACATACAGACGATTAGATATGTGTCTCCACGCACACCACCAAATTTGGGATTGTGTTTTCTCAGGAATGTCATCAATTTTATTTAATAAGTTATGTAAACATTTAATATTTGCTTTACCATAACACTCCACAGGGCAAAAAAATATTTTAATTATTTGTATAAAAACGAAAGAAAAACAATATTTTAACAATCAGGGCGCCGGTTGGGAAATCCCAGTTTGACACAGTTGTAACAGGAAGTCAAAGCTAACGTATTAGGATATAATCGTACAAAATTCCCTTTTCTTTTCTCTTATCTAAAAGAAACGTCATGTGCATTGCTTCTGGGAATGCTTTAATTAAAGGTAACAATTTTGTCTCATTTCCTGTTTGGTTTCACAACATGCTAGAGACTATGATGCAAGTTAAAAGTGATATTTTTACATCTGTATTAATAGATAATGAATCAATGAAAATTGATAAATTACTTAAAGGGATAGTCCAGTGGTTGATTATCTTACATAACTGCTCGAAAGTTTCTGAAGCTTACAGGTCAAAGTCACATCGATAAGTCGATAATCGATTTGTAAGGTGGAGATATGATTTTTTTTTTTTTTTTTTTCAAGTTTGGTGCTATTTTGTGCATACAGCTAGCAAAAGTAGCTTGAATTATATTGTGTCAATTAAGCAGGAAATGTGTTTTTCTTTCATATTTTAAGTTTTTGTTTAAAAATATTGAAATCACTTTTCAAACAAAGTTAGGGTCATGATATTGAGGTTCAGGGGTTTTCAAACTAACAGTGTGGAATATTGTAACTCTTTATTTATGGTGACTATCATTTCGTCTGTCACGAGAATATTCCTGTGAAGCTGTTGAGTGAAGGAGGTCACCACAACAGATACACTACAAGCATGATACTAGATCTAGAATACTGTCTTGCTGGTCATTATCTCTTTGTAAGATGTAAATTAATAATACTGTGAACAAAACCTAACATTCCTGTAACATTAAAATCTCCTTTCAGTTCTTTATAATGCTTCTACAAGATTTCCAGACCTTGAAGAGCCTGTATATAGTCACTTAAATTTACTTCATCAGCTATAAATCATTTACCTCCACCAAGGATGAACAGAATGCAACGCCACCAATGGAACAGAAACTATTCTAATGAGTAACCACAGAAAATTGGAATGCGTGACAAAGTCACAAAAATTACTCTAGCCTTTCTCCGTTTGGCCGTCTCCAAGCTCTCCTGGTATCGTTGGGCCACTGACTCCTCTTGGTCTACGTCTCCGATGCAGGCTTCCACCTGCAGCAGCTGATTAACCGTCTCGGACGGTTCGCCTGCATCCACAGCAGAGTTGATACGAGACACTGCTGACAGTACTGAAACAAAACCAAAAGAGATAATGAGCAATTAGAATCCTTTCCATCATGTGCAGCTTACCGTTTTCATTGATATGCCCTTGATAAATGGACGACAAAAACATGCTACATGGTCATAACATGACTGATTAAGGAGATACCCTGCAATAGCAAAATACAAATAGCACATCATGAGACTAATGTAATCAGCAGAAAATAACGATGAAAATGTGTCCTCGTTTGAGGTATAAAAAAAAGTTCAGAAAATGAAATTTTGTATTGGGAATTGACTTAGTCCTTATCCTCCTCATTAACACACACAATAGCACTTAACAATATATAAAAAAGCTGAAAAGGGGACTGACAAAGCATACTTTTTAAAATATTTTTGTAAGTCCTTACCTTTAACTGCATCACACAGCTGTTCATGATTCAAATCCTACAAAAGGTAATCAAGAGAATAACAAGATCAATATTGCAAACCTATTTTCGAGGCTATGCAAACACTTGACATTCCTGTAAAAAAATTATTCCACCCCATTCCATCGGACAGTGCAGAATAATTACAACTTTGGCAATGATGCTAGGAGTGAAAGGGTGGTTATTCTCTGATACAAAGTACGATCATATAAACATGGTTTGTAGCTTAAACTTCCATGTTGCAGAAATTCAATTAAAACCTTTTATGACTAAATTATTGGATTTATCAAGTCACCTCACATCATATATTTAGCCATCAGTTGTGG
>KN885556.1:29875-45078 GCA_000934455.1 Apostichopus parvimensis | reverse complement strand
TATAATGTACTATAAAGTAGTAAATGTATAATGTAGTAAATCTAGGTCATATTTCTGTAACACTTTCAAATCATACTGAGTACTGTATATGTGTACAGTATGCCTATTACCCTGTATGACTAGTATAATGTACTATAAAGTAGTTAAAGTATGATGTAGTATAATGTAGTAAATCTAGGTCATATTTCTGTAACACTTTCAAATCATACTGAGTACTGTATATGTGTACATGTATGCCCATTACCCTGTTTGACTAGTATAATGTACTATAAAGTAGTAAATGTATAATGTAGTATAATGTAGTAAATCTAGGTCATATTTCTGTAACACTTTCAATTCATACTGAGTACTATATGTGTATAGTACACCCATTACCCTGTTGTATCTAGTATCATGCTGTCTATGTCGTATTCTAACATTAATTCTGCAGCAGTACAAGCTAGTAGATGATATCTCCTATTACAGTCTTTAGGCCTAGCTTTTGCTTCTTTTCATGGTGAAAATGTTGCAATATGCTGCATACTGTATTCTAAAAACATCCCAGGTACCCCTATTTTCCAAATGTAACAATCGCCAAGAATTTCCGGTTTCTTTCCTTACAGATGAAGAAATATAACTTTATCAATTACTATGCTTACAAGTCAGGAAGTTGTTGCTAGGTAATCCACGAGAGTATAAACTTTAAGTGAGACATTAACATTTTACTTTCATTTTACTATACCGCTCTACACTATACATTGCTACACTATACTATTACTACCAAATGTTACATTAGAAACTGCATTGGTTGCCATTTACAATACATTACATTGCATTATTATAGTGAGAATGACTTAATGTATTATTACACTGTACCTAGATGCTCACACTCAAAAGGTTCTCTATTTGAAGACCCAATTGACAACTGTTCAAACTAATTACTAAACTACATCTTTATTTAACTTAAACACTAGAACAGTAAACAGTCACATTGTCATCACTAACTACTTCATTATAGTCATGTTTGAGGTTGAAGTAGTCATGGCGACTGGCTGGCTGGCGACTGCTGGCATTGACTGACACTCTGTCTTACCGACCAGGAATGATCAGAAGATGCTACCTTTCTGACCGGTGCTCCCAGATTGCAACAACCAGTACTTAAGGTCCATCAGTATAATGACCCAAATTAGCCAGGGATTTGAAGAAGAAAAATAAAACCAGTGACTAGCACTCTTGAATATTGTTCTGCTACATCCTTGGCTATGGACAACACCAAAAACTCAGAAAAGGTTCAGTGCAGTGTTCTGCAAACCTCCTACAGATCATGTCACAACCCTCCAAACTTGCAGAAGAGAGCTGTTATAATATCCCATCAACAATCCCTTCAAACTTCAACAAAAGGACACCTCTTTCCTATTAATAAATTTCTCTTAAAGCAACTTTTGTTGCAAGTAAATCCTTTCCCAATTAGCCTTTCAGAGTAATATTACGGGAGGTCAAGATTACATGGGATATCGATGGATTACATGGGATTTGGTGCTCATAATTATCCCTTATGGTTCTCTAATCCTTGAATTCAGAGCCACAAGGAGAGCATGGTGAAAGGATCATCAGGGGTGTTAGGCAACCCCTAAGCCCTTTACAAATAAAGTTACAAAATATTCAGTTTCCTTTGATCATAATCTCTCCTGTCTTGAACAGATACTTTATTCCATCTTTTCGCAACTAACCTCCTTCTTCTCTTCCCTAGCTTGGATCAGCGTGGTCAAATAATACTCTGCGTTTTCACTCTGGACATCCTTCAGGCCGATGGCTGGACTCTGTAAGGCAGCCAGTAGTTTGGTGGCATCTTGAGTGTCCAGGAGAGTGTTGACTTCATTCAGCTGGACATCCACTACACGAAACAAGAGAGACAATGCATAGGTATCAATTTTTGGCTAAACAATTGTGCCATTTTTAGTGATGTTACCTAAACTATTGCTTCAGCGTACTTGATTCTTTCATAGGTTATTATGTCCAGTCCAAACAATACAAAATAATGCTTCCAATGCTTTCCTGCAATATATTTGCAAATTGCGCAGCACAAACGTTGCTATTTCATGCTGCCATTCAGCATGAGGAAGGGGGCTTGATGCCAAGTTTTTACCAACGTAACCATGTGAGAGCTGTGAGGGTTTTGCACTTTAATTATAAGAATAAAATTCTTACAACTTACCAAATTTTTGGGTTCTAGCCCTTTTCAGTATTATTTTTTCAGGTTTTAAAGTTGCTCTGATGTACAAAAGAGGTGGTCTTTTACAGCCAATAACACAGAACACGTTGAAAAAGTCTTATTATTTTTTCTAGAAGAGATATAGTATCACCCTGTTTGCTCAAAAAATTTCAGAAGGGTATTTTGCCTTAGTTTTAAATGAAAAATCCTCAATAATTGGGATTTTTACACACAATAAAACCCATTTTGCCTGTTTTGCTATTCCACATGTTTTTGAACCTGGGTATTGTACATCAAGGTCATTCAATTCTATACTATATTGAAGGACTTGAAACACGTACCAAGAAGAATTTACAATTATCAAGTTTGAGAATAGAAAGTGAAAAGAAAAATTGATAGAAACAGGGGGCATAAATTACTTACAATTAACCTTAGTGACATTCCCTTGAATCTCGGCATGAGTCAGCAACGTATCGTAAACATCCTGTTCTTCTCCTTCGCGAACCGACTAGTGAAAGAGAAGATGGCAAATTCAAAATGCTTAAAATTATCTAAACAAATTATTCCCTACACATTACCTTGAAAGACGAATCAATCTTAATACAGTGAATGAACACATAAAAGCGAGCCCAACCTCTTTTGAAGACCTTTGCTGAAAGAAGCATATGCATTGGTTTTGATCGGTTTTCAGTATTATCTCGTCATAAATGATGAAGACGAAATCCCATGAAAGACATGTTGACATAAGCAGTTCAGATTCATTTCGAATGATGAAACCAAAATGATGAGCATAGAGGAAATTTTTTGATATATTATTATGCAGTATGCATAACATGTGGATAGTAGTAACTGGAGATAAGTCGATAAAATAGGTCAGATTCCACCTACTTTAATGCTATGAATGAACATCCATTTCATAGAGGGAACAATTATAGGGGAGAGTACCCTTAATAGTTTGATTAATCACAAGATTATTTTGAGGAATGCTCAGTTTTTGTGGATCAAATCCAACAAAGTTGCATTTACAGGTATTTCTTACTCATAGCATATGGAATCTTGCTGTCACAATTTGTTATAAAAAAAATAAAATAAAAAAAATAAAAAATGAAACAAACAAGATTGACTGAATTTGTCTCTCAAGATCTTTGAAAACTATTCTCACTTTAAACTTTAAGATTCTCATATTTCTGATCATACCACTATCCATATCAAGGTTTTGTGATCTGTTGCAAATAAACAGCATCATTTCCTTCCTTTATACCAGCACTACTACTTCTTATTCAAAACAACACTGACTGACTGACTGACATTTTTATTCATCAGAATACACACTGTGTTAAAATAAGTCACAGAAAGTTTAAGCTTCTGACTTCCCTTTCCTTGTGTCCCGGTTCAAACAGGATATAAGGGTTTGATGCAGTTCAATAATACAGGCTTAGAAAGCATATAATACACAACAGTGACAGCAACCAGTTGAAAATTATACGTATGCTTTATATAAATCTGAATGACAGACAGTTTGCAAAATATGTGACAAAGAAAATTCTGTGAAAACAGTACAGGATGTTAACGGTTGTCGGACCATCAAGGAATAAGAAAAGGTGGAATTGTGTCCTAACATTATTCTAACGAGAAATATCTTTGGAGGTTTGGACTAAATATAAATGTGTACCATTGTTGTTAGGTAATTCAACCTGGAACAATGCTTTATGAAGCAATTTTTGTTTTTTTAAATATATTTTTATGTGATTCCCCAAATATTGCTCGTTGCCTACATTAAAGAATAAATTTCCCACTTTATCTATCACACTCTGTCAATTACCTCTTTCGTTTTCTCTCTTTCCTTTCTAAATACCCAATTTGCACTATGCCTCAATTTCCTTCATTCACTTAAGGGGACAACTTTGGAAAGGGACAAACTTTTGTAATGTGGACCCAGAGAGTAAAATCGGAACCATGTTTCCATCAAACTATAAAGTGTTGTTTTTTGTTTGTATGTTTTATTCTCATTATGTTTTATTTTTATTTTGTACTGCACCTTGAGTTTGTTTTTCATTGTAAGGCACTTTATAAAACTCAACTGCAAAAATGAATTCACTAAATGGCTAAAAGTTCAACAACAAGAAAAAGCTATGGACTTTGTATATTATTGGATCTACTTGAGTTAAGATATTTCAACATTTATGATACACTACAGTATATATATGCATGTAAACCTGATTGTTTTATTTCCCACAAAAATGTTAAATTTCTCCTCGTTGTCATGGAAATTACAGTACATCCTTAAATTTTGCACAAAAAGAATGCATACAGAATTTCACTGTGGCTCACCTCTGCTCTACATCAATATCAAATAATAACTCATCTTTTTGCTTTATCTTCAAAGTTTTAGATGAAATTTCAACCGCACTTGAATACTTACACTTACCGAGCCTATTTTTTTCTTTCTTTTTTCCCCCTTTTTTAGTGATTTGAAAGCATTAAAGTGTTTTTTAGAGTAACAGCTGGTAAGTAATACATTAATGTAAACTATGCCACTCTCATTTGTTTATACTAAGGCAAAGTTTATGACTTTCATTTAACACGTCCTAAAAATATAGTTTAGATACTTCCGTAGTTCCCCCGTGTCTCGTCTCCAAACCCTTCTAAAAACAAAATGCCTGGATATTCTGAAGCCTTGGAAGGAAAGGTTCACGGCGCATGAACTGTTCTAAATGATGTTAATATGTGATACATGACCTTTCTACAACTTTCAGGTCTGTTTTCTTTTTCCTTTTGCTTTGTTCTGTGATGTATTTGTCTTCTTGTTCTTGTTGTTATTTTGTTAATTAAACTTAGGGAAACCATCTAAGATCCTCACTGTTATACTGTGTCAACCCCACACCAACTTCCCTTGCTTTTTCATATATGTAGGGTAAATGCTTTATCTGAAATATTTTCTCAAGTATATTGCAATGAATAAGACATATTCTCTGTAAAACTGTGCTTTCGTGTGTACACACAACCTTAGCAGTTTGAATACTGTCAGGATAAACAACATTTAGATAAAAGTTAAGAGTTAAGATTATATCCCCAGATATGGAATGAAAAATTATATAACATAAAAAAAACATAACAAGAGAAAGTAGAATGTAAAATGAAAGTGAAACATAAGACTATTATGATAGTTAATTAAAAGAAATGAAACCATAGCAAGATAGATAGATAGATCTAAAACAGGTCAGTGATCTAATATCATCTGAAAAGGTGACCTAGAAACAGCATGATCTACAGTTGGCATGTTATAATGAGCTCAGGAATGAACATAAAGAATACAATATGGCTCATGAATAAACAAAAAATACAACATGACTCATGAATATGCATTGTTATCCAATATCCATATTATAATTACTATAATTATTATTAATGAAGCTCAACCGTCAATTGTATTGCCGCAAAATATGCCAGAATGTCAAATCATGGTACCTTAAGTTCAAACTGAGCACAAAGATTCACTATCCTACCCCAACCCCATCCCCCTCCCCATCGCTCACCCAACCCCATCCCTCCCCCTACTCCATCCCTCTCCCAACCCCATCCCTCTCCCAACCTCTTCCATCCCCCTCCCCCATCCCCCAAACAATTGTCTAGAGCTCAGAATTCACTCAGATGATCTGGAATCATGTGGAAGACTTTGAAACTTCAAAAAAAAGGGTTCTTATCTAAAGGTTTAGCAATTTTTAACCGGTACTGACCACCTGTAAGTTATAGTACAGCACATTAATAGTACTACTGTGTGGTACTAACTTTCGCCATTTTATATTTGACATAACCTGTAAGTTCAAACTAAGTTAATATATGATCTGATGGTATGCATGGTATGCATGTTCCATACATGCATTAAAAAGATAGAGAGAGAAAAAAAACAATATTACTGAAACAATGCTACATCTGCCTTACTGTCAGCAGGGTTATAACCAAGGCATCACAATTTTACAGCTAGAATGGGGAAAACGAAGAATATACCAGAAAACAGCCCAACAAATGAACCACCAAAGATGTACTAAGCACTGCTGCTAAGGGCTACAGTTACAATATGACATGATATGTTAACATCGCTGTGAAGGCTGACAACTTACTGTACTCTTTTCCCGTTTTGCCTGAAGAGAAAGTTTGTTTATATGATATGATTCATGATTTTTTAAGGAAGCAGCAATTTAGTGAGATGTAAAAAGAGGAGAAAAGGACTGGACGCTGAAACTATTACTGTAAAGATCAACGTGAATCAACATCTCTAAGGGACGGGAGGGACAAACAGGGAAAGGCCAGTATGCTGGAAACCTTTCCTAACATATTGTCATTTCCAAACAGAACATTGAATCTAAAATCTGAAAATCATTTGAATAACATCGGCCTTTACGGTATGGAATGAATTTTATTATAAAAAACCCTGAACTACTTCAGACAGGCCCTTGTCCATCCTTTATGCAACTTTGTACACATGTAAAATTAATCGAAAAGTTGAGAATTTTACAAATTAGTCGGTTCCATTCCAAGTCTCTTAACATTGTATTTATTTCAATTCATGATCAGCTTAACAACTCTAGAGGTTCTTTGCAACTGAAAAACAATTTTGAGACTCAATCCAGGGAGAGCAAAAAAAAATGGTTTGATGTAGAAACCAAATAATCTGAAACAATGGTTACTGAATGGCTTTGAATCACTGACAGTAAAATGCTGCGATCTCAGCAGATTGACGATTCAAGTGTTAGATGTAGATAATAACCATTAACATTAAACTGTCTTTTTACCTTGTTTAAAGTTGTAACTTCCTTGCTCTGCTTGGCAGCATACAGCACATTCTGGTAGTCATCCCTGTTATCGCCCTTCAGGTTTTTTAGGGTAGCGTTAGGATTCTGCAGGGCTTTGTAGGTCCCCTCCACATCCTGCTTATCCACGGCTTCATTGATCGCGATGACAGCTGCATGAACTATGGGGGGAGGGGAGGGGAGGGGGAAGGGACAAAAACAACGCATGAAAAGGTGAACCCCCTCTCTCTGAATGTTCAATATCAGCAAGCCATCAATTTCGAATCATCGGTAAATTTACCTACCAATTTTTTTTTCAACATGATCAACCAATTTTCCACTACTAAATATTTTTTTATGCAAAGATTGCTATTAAACTTGAGGCTCATAATTAACAATATCATATGATTCTGACAACTTCCTCAACCAGAAAATTGTGTTTACTTCAGAATCTATTGCTTGGAATCCCTAATTTAATTTCAATTACTTTATTCCAGTTTAAATTATATAAAGTTTATAAATAGGACATGACTTTTATGAAATTTATAAATAGGACCCCCAAGAAAATTCTGATTCAAATACCACCAAGTTTTCTTGATTGTTGCAACAAAACAAATCTTGAACGGTCCAGTTCGAAGACCACACAACGATAAGGCAGTGCAGATCTTTTTTGGTTTCTCTGGTCATCTTATGACCAAATTTCTGTTCCGACAACCAAGATAAATTTTAGTGGATTGTTCACATCAAATTCAGGTTGCATTTTTAAATAAATACCCCAAATATGTGAAGTGATAAATTGTTGGTATCACTCTCCATCACCATGGAGATACTGAAATAAAACAAAACTGGAGGGAGGCCTAGATATGATTCACCTGAAGGGGAGAGTTCTTTTTGCCCTATGCCTGGTGTTCTATTCACCAAACCTACACATCTTTCCTACAGTGTACAAAAGTTTGGTCAGTCTTAGTCATATTGCTATATTTTTAATTTTTTTTGGAGAACCAAATTCACTCTTCGAAACCAACAAAGTGCAAGACCTGGTTGTCAGAGGGACAAACTGAAATAAAATCCTTTAAAATTTGCCCTGAATATGATAATGACAGCTTTAAAATTTAGTTTAATGCTTACCAGCAGCATCATCAACAGACAGCTGAAAAAAAGGAAAAAAAGAAGATGAACAGTTGATTTATAAAGATGGGAGTTGGAAATGACTGTTAACACCAAGAACATTACCAGTTCATTTATACTGGCAATCACTTTGCAACATTCATCTGGGAACCTTTAATAAAGGGACACTAAATAAATCTTCAAAAAGTTATGTATTTCACATACAAAGTAACAAGATCAAAAATGATCCATAGATCAATATAGAAGCAAACCACTTTTTCATTTCCTGAATACAAGCACAAAATTGTATTCATTTCTTGGTTGGAACAGACTGAATAGATTATCAATGCAATACATGTTGAGGAAATATGTCACGTAATGGTTACACATCACACACTTGATCAGCTTAAAACAACAAACCTTGATAAATTTGGGTAATGTTCCAAGGTTAAACAAGTATTTCAAATTTCTAAAGAAAACACCAGCAGTGTATTAGAGTAATCCTTGTGTGAAAATACAATTTACTGAGCAAAATGTACTCTTCAAAGTGAAAGATAACTTTAACATTGCAATAATGTAAGGAGCTTTGAGGATGAAAGTGAACTCCATTTGCTTTAAATATGGGGATGTTTTCGACTTTAATATTTCCTGAATTCACGCTACAACAAAGTGCAATGTACCGTACATAGGAACAATTACTACACACGTCAGCCACCAGTCGGAAAGTTTTGAGTTGCAAAATGCAAACAATTTCCACAAGAATTTCGTCCTCTCTCAATTTGCAATGACACAGTAGTCACTTGCGTTTACTCCGTTTATCTGAGAGACAAACAATTTGCATTGTTTCCATATTGTATTAAACATCACAATGCATCATGAATTTTACACCAAACTCAAGCCAATCAAATCAGTTTGAGAAAGGGTAATACAGGTTGTATAGGGAATAATGTATCTAATATTGTCATTGCAAAATACTGTACAAAAAGGTCAAGTTGCTATACAAGTATAAAGATGTGTACCAGTTTTCTACAAAAGAACTAAATAGTATTCAATAAGAGGGAACAAAATCATAGCCTTCGGAAATGTTACACCAAATTTGAACACTAAAAATTATTCCACCCTGGTGTGATCAATTTGAACATTTATAGAAAGATTACGCTCTATCGTGGAAATGAGTACCGTGTGAATCACAAGTCTGTTAGAGTTTCTCTTGCAACAATGAAGGAAAGTTGGCATCAAAACATTGCATCAACATTTTACACTAAAAATCAAGTCAAAAACAGCTGAAATGTGAGCTGGGCAAATCCAATCAAATATTAAATTTGATACGATTGATGAAAGGAAGACTTATATCATATTGGTAGAAGAACTTTAATACATTGTATTACAGCTATAAATAAGAAACAAATAGTGATTCCCTAGTCTCTATGGTTTTTTGATCGAACAATTAAGGAAGATTTAAAGGAAATTGTTTGCTATTGTTATCTTTTTACTTAACGTGATTTCCATTCATGGTTGAGCTTTATCTACCAAACAATCACCACAAAAGCCTGCTCTAAAATCCAAGCTTAAGAAGGACCAAATTGTGTCTTTCCGAGTCAATATTGGTAGAACCATCTACAGATGCAGAGGTAGTTTACCCTCGGTCTGGCATTACTAACTGTCCTTGTTGTCTACCATATAGTAATAATAATAATAATATATAGATATATAATATATAGATCTGCCCTCTACCTAGATAGTCTCATGTCCCAGAGAAAACAAGTCATACCATTGACTTGCATGTTAACTAATCCCAGTATCATACATTACAGTATACATGTCGTACTGTCTGTAACAGAAAATGGGCTTATATGTTAAACAAAGCAAAGTCTGACGAGGCAATTGTCAGAGTGCCTTGAAGAATTAAACTTAAAATGGCTTCTCTTTCATCAAAATGAAAAGCTTTGAGCTCATGTATTCACATTAACGGTACATTTGGTCAGCAGCAGGAAATATGGTTTCTCTTTAAAACAGAGAATCAAGGAAGTAACCAATTAATGTATGCAAGAATCAGGGTTTTATTTTGTATGGAATTTGCTGGGTTTGCAAAAACATATGGAGAAGATCAAGCTAACTAACACAGACTAATGTGAACAGTTGAGAGTGAGTAAGAGGTAATGATGGGAAGGCTTGTAAAACTGACTCTAAGGGTTGTGATATGTTGGGGGAAAATAACATGGTTCTCTTTGGAATACTATCACTTTTTTATCTGCCAAATTTGTGAAGCATTTTAATAATAATATCATCAGCAGTTATTTTTGTGACACTAAGGCCATCACAAATGTGGGAGAAACCCGCAAGGGCTTACGGATTAAAACTTACACGTCAGGTGGCTTCTAAATCAACATTTTCACTCAAATTTTAGAATCTTTTCAATTAAGAAAGTCATTTTTATTCAGATGGGAATACCGTTGCTTTTGGATGAAAAACCTACCTTACTATAACCCAGCCGGGAATTGAACTCCGAACCTCCCGATTGCTAAGACTCATTGCTTGAAATGCCAGTGCCTTTATCCACTTGGCCTCAGCACCAGTCTATCATTAGACTTCAAATCACTAGACTGGTTTCAATTAGAACCAAGGCACAATCATGTTGAAAACAACATTTCAGAGATATGACCAGTTCCTGTATATATGTAACCATAGCTGACACATGGCCACAATAGTATGCCCACATCTTGCTATGAGGACTTCAGGATAATATCTGTTTCAGCCACTTCATAACAATATCAGTAAAGTGACCTAAGATTCCAGTTCCTATATTAAATTTCTATATTAAATTTCTATTCAACCATTATCAACACATGAACAGATTCTTTAACCCAAATTGAGGAATGACCAATTACTATAACCATAAATTTTCAAGTTCCAACGGCCTTGCCAGAGACTTAATTTTACACACAACCGCCCTTCTGTGACTAACCGCCATGTATTCTTCATTTGCAGAACTACCTACCACAAATCTGTAATAGTATACTGACATGTTCTGATTGTACACTGTATGTAACAGAACAGTAAACTAGAGGCTACTTACACTAAACACAACACAAAGACAGTGTAAGGCAGACAGAATAATTAAACTCATTCATGCATAGATGCAGTCTTTCTTGTTTGTTTCCCTCTTCCTTTATTGTTCTTTTCAAGACCAGATCAGGATGCACCCTTACAGCACTAGTAATGTTCCTAATAAAGCACTCGCACTGTTTGATGAGACTCATTAGTGGCAATTGCTGATTATGTTAGCTTAATTAATAACTAGTGTATGTATCTATCTTCCAGCTATTAACTCACTGAACAAAGGCAGGAAATAGTCCTCCAATTGATAATTATACGGCAGGGTATTCGGTCTGTTTTCCCCTCTGGTTGATAGCTTCAAGCTTCATGTGGCATAAATAGTTGATGGTGTAACTTGGTGAATGTCATTCTAAGAGATACATTTGGTTACAATCGCTTCGTGCTCTTAATAAGGAAGTCATTAACTTGTTCATCTGTATTAGTCTTTAACAACAAGTTTTTTGTGTCCACCAAATTATTTTTTTTTTTTTTTCCATTTTTAAACCTTATTCCAGACTTGATCATTAATGGTGTGATTATCTTGTACCGTAGTACCACATTATGTATGCAGATATGTGTGTTGTCTTTTCCTTGAACAGCTGTATATGGTTCTCTGTATATGGTTCTCTGTATATGGAACAGCTGTATATGGTTACAGCTGTATATGGTTCTCTAGCTTGAAGCCAATTCAAAGCAAATGTAAGCTATTGCAAGATATTAACACTTTCCTCTAGTCACACAGGATCACTAGGAGGAATCCATTGAGTATTTTCAAAGCAGTTAATTTATCCTAGTTATCAAAGACATCTCTCAACAAAGTGACCCATCCCAGGGAATAATTGAGTTTCCAAAGTTTGGGATAGCAGTTTGAAAGCTCCGAATTTTTGTCTCTTGTAAAATACTATCATTCCTGTGAAAACAAAAAAACGCTGTATACTGTATCCTTCGACTTGTATAGCAATTTGACCATTTTGCACTTAGCATTTTGTACTGTAGCCTTTTGCACTGTAGTACTTTGTACTGTAGCATTTTGCAATGTAACATTTTGCAATGTGATACTGGATCCCAGCAACAGGCAGTGAAATAACTTCATACTACAGTACCCAGCAACATTTGAAGGTCATTCCGTAAGTACTGGTTGAAAAGTTCACATGATGCCACCCCGACCAGCCTACAAACTACTCCACACAGAATAACTCCACCAGCTAGTAGACACTTAAAATCATGCACAAAGAAATAATCTGATTAACAAATTTAAAATTATGACCTTTCCCTGTGGAATGACTTGTAAAATAATTAATTTCTGAGTCATTCGTGGGAAACCAGTCTTCAAACAAAACCACATGTTTACAAGTAAAAGATGACAAAAAGTTTTCCCAATTTTCCAGGGCTGTTTGTTTGTTCTAGAGCAATCTGTCTGGTTGGCCTCTCTCTATCTGTCTCCCCTTATTTTCCATTTTTTCTTTTTATATCTTGTCTGTTTATTAGAGATTAGTATCCACGGTTCATCATGTTGTCAACTTCCTGATTACTTCTTGGAAGAGGTTATATTACCCTGCTTCCTTAGGGATATTCCAACCAGGGTGTACTCTTTCACAAAAACCAATAAATGATGAGGTACATAGCTTATCAACACCAGCACGGCATGAGCTATTCCGTTCTAACCGTGATGTACCCCACAGGCAAGCTGTTTAGATGTTCCCAACATGCTCTGACCCTACCTAGTTGAAATGACTCCCGACACCTTCATGAAAAGTAAAGTCATGCTACCACCCACAGGGGGATTATAGAGTCATCACAGGGGTAAGTCCAACGGATGATACCCAACCGAGTCTAAAACTTCTTGCTTAAGGTATTCCTGATCAACAACACTGTCTACCCTTTTACTCAATCTTTTTATATTTATTTTTGTAAAAAATCACAAAGTGTTGTTGTTCACCTTAGTTTTTTTCCTTTTTATTCTTCTGTAGGAAGGCTACTTGCACAAGCTCTTTTTTAAGACCTCCCCCGATTTCTATTCATAACTTTTTTTTTTTAAGGAAAGCTACAGTATTTGGATTCTCAATTGCTTTCAAGGCCCATTGTTTGAATGTAGTATTTAAACATTTAATCTTGCTGAAGACTGTGTTTCTTGTTAATAAACACACAAAAAAAATTTAGAATGAAAAAAAATATCTCAACTCTCCCGTAGTTCAAGGTAATGATGACTAAAGCCATGAAACTGTGACACACCCAGGATATCCAAATTGTGTTTTATGATTGGCAGATCCATTATTCTGAAGTGGTTTACAATCCCTGGCTACACCAAGCCCTGTCTACAATATCAGAATAATAAACCCTAAAAAACCCAGATTACTATTACCCTTACTAAACCTCTTGAGGGACTTGTGATACAGTTATAGTCAAAACTTTACTGGTGTATTTTTTTATTTCCTACTTCTTTTAATTTTTAAAGAAGTATCTATGTTTAACAACAACAAGAAAATCATATTTGCTAAAATTTTAGTTACGATAAATAAAATAAATACTTGAAACATCTTCCCTTCATGACACTACACATAAAAATGACCCTAAAAATGTAGACTTCATGTGAAAACTTGCAAACTTGTTTTGAACAGTTAAGTAGGTGCACTTTAACTACAGAATACCTCATTTGCCAGGATTCCTCCAATCTTGCTGAAGGCTGGCATCTGGATGCCATATTTATCCAGCTCTTGTTGCATGGCACTGATTTCCTCCTCTGCATAGAGAGAGAGAGAGAGATCAAACAAAGGTCAAAATGGTTCACATCATATTTCATTTATTTTTACATTATACCAAACTGTGCGTATACTCTAATATGGTTTTAGCTTACAAGTACTGACAAATATTTAGAACATATTTCTGAGGGAAAATAGTTTGTTAGACCAAATACGGGATCACCTATTTGTACTGGAATGGTATTGTTGTGGTGATTTGTTTAATGTTTTGTGTCCTTGTGTGGTTGTTTGTGTTTGCTTGTTTGTGTTTGCTTGTTTGTGTTTGCTTGTTTGTGTTTGTTTGTTTGTATTTGCTTGTTTGTGTTTGTTTGTTTGTGTTGTCTTTGTTTTGGTTGTCTTTGTTTTTGTGTTCTTGTGTGTTTGTTTGTGACTTTGTTTAGTAGCTGGCCTTCTCTGTTGTTGGTCATATTATTTCCATTATCGTTCATATTGAGAGAAAATATATGTGAGAGAACATTGTGCAGAGGAATGTTAATGACATGAATAAAAGATATGAATAATAGGAGAGGAACAAGGCACTAGATCCAGACGTCGTGATCAAGCCTGTAGTGAAAATGCAATTCAGATAGATCAGATCCTCCTATTGTGATGCTGGCTGAGAACAGGATCTGATCTCGATGTCGAGATCAACCTCTGTTGGGTGGGTCTTGGTCACATGAACAGCTAACAGCAACCATGGCAACGTCACTGTTTTATTTTGCAATCTGTAATTGCGCAAAAGACACTCCAGTCCCATAATACCGGTAACAAATTCGTCAAGTCCCCGCTATTTAGTAGTCTTTGCTTAGGAAGAATGTGAGGGTGCATGCTTGTGTTTGATAAATTGTCACTATTTCTTTTCTTTCTTTTTGCATGATAAGCAGATCCAAATAAAATCAGCTGCTTTAACTTAATGGGCAGAGCAAGTCTAAACAAAGTCCAAACAAAGACCAATGTCTGTCACTCCCTCGTCCTTTGTTTATAATCTTCTTTATCAATCTATGATTAGGTGATAACCTTACTTCCTCTCTCAGAATTCATGTGTGTATGAACCCTTTCAGATCCCCAAATGGCTACTTCCTCAGAGCTTTGAATCTTGTTCTCAAGAATTCTATGCTATCATTAGAATCCTTCTTTAGAATCCCACTGGCAGGGAGAATTCTCATTTATGAACATGATAAAAAGAAAGGATTAATCTGTGTTCCAGACATACCATAAAAGAGACAAATCTGTGACATCTACTATTTTTTATATTTTTCTTTAAATAGAATAAATATAACA